>JAQFVV010000655.1:0-80000 GCA_028023455.1 Epiperipatus broadwayi
ATAACACAGAATAAAACTATAATAATTTTCGCTCTCACAAAGAAACATTCAACAAGTAATTGGTAGTATCGTATCTTGAACTAAATTAAGTGAATGTATCATTAATAAAGAATAGTTGGGAATAAGTTCCGCAATTAACATAGTATAAATTTGCTTCCTAAACTCCTAAATAAGTAATATCCTGTATAGTACTTCTTAATTACTTGATAATTTTAACTAGATATTTCACCTCATTAAGCTATCTGAATTTTTTTTTTTTACGATCTAACATATAAGTTTATATCCATAATGGACATCATAAGTAAACACATTTTTATAAAAAAAATTTTTCAAGTAGTCGTGGTAATATGGGTAAATTTAACTCTGTAGAATAAGTATATGAAAACATACCTTTACAGTGATTAAAGGCTCGCTTAAATATTACTTGATTATACAGCCTTAATCCTGTAGATATAAAAATACATATAATTTTACAAATTAGTAAAAAAAAATCATTACTTAACAAGGTTATTATCCGCTCTTCCGATCTAAAATGTTTTTCCGTTGGGCAATTTATCTAGATGAAGAACTTGATCCATTCGTAGTTCATGAAGCAAATTTAAAATAAGAAACACATTTTATTATTTCATTTATATAAAAATTGCCTCCATTCTGGTGCAATTAATAAATTAGGTAAAGAAAATATAGCAGCATTGGATGTTAACTCTTCCTTGAATTTTCAACTGGATATAATTTCTTTTTTGGGATCCAAGAAAATAATATATATTTTAACATGACGCATTATTTGACTGACAGACGTTCATCATATACACTTCTTTTTCTTTACTATTGGCAACATTTATCATTTTTAGCTAGCTGGCTTAGGAATAAAACTAATGCCGCAATTCTTTCCAAAAATACCATTATTATAATTGACTCGCAGCTGATCTTACGTGATATAAAGTGTTAATGACTCTAGTTGATGTATAATATAATACGACATATTATAGTTATAATTAAGTCACTAATGTTTAGTAGCTTTATTCCTACTCTAGGAATTGTAATTTGTCTTTAATAAGTGAATTCTCAGCAAATGCACACATACAAATTTTCCGATATTGGCCTCTGAGAAAATTTATATATATATTTTTTTTAAAATATATACAGGTGCATAAGTAAATATCCTTTATCATTACTATTATTTTTAGATAATTTTCACTTTCTGAATAAACATATTTTTTAACGTGGGGAACTTAGTTAATATTTTCAAAGCAGACAATTTCTTTTAGAAAGAGCGCTAAAATTTTCTCAGTTAATTTTCCTATGGCTTTTTATAATATGTCTTTTAATCATATAATTTTCTTTTATACCACTTAAAAGATAATTAAATGAGGTAAAGTTAATAACTCATTGATTATTTCCTGAAATTACTTATATTTATTTATTTTAAACATAATGACACTTTCCTGATTGCTGTAGTCAACACGGTCATTTTGAACTCCTAGCATAAGATAGTGCATTGTTTAAGATAAAAAAGCTTTTAAAACAGGTAGATAGTAACAGAGAAAACAGGAATATCTTATCAAATAGGATTAGCTAATGTGATGATATTATTATTAAAAATTTACTGGACTTATATTTATTTCTGCAACAAAAAAATAATAAAATTTTGTTACTGAATTTCAGTACTGCTTCCTCCTCCTGTAAAACTAATGTCAGACTAAACTTTCTTTAAAATTTGGCGTCTTCTTTAGCACTCCTTACAGAAAAATAATCATTTAATTATAACATAAACAAAAAGAAAGGGAGAAAACCCATTACAATCATATAGCTTTCCATATGATTTAAATGAATTACAAAGTAATTTGACAAATAATGAAAAATAATAAATATACTTAATTAACAATGTTTATTAGTGATGTAGAATTCTGTCTACATTATTATCTAAAATAATTTAAAAATTACCAGAAGTTATTGTGCTGTATGATAAGATACTCATCTACTCTCCCATTCTACCCATCCAAAATCAATTACTGTTTATAATATGTGCTTTTATACTATATTAAATTGCTCTTATTAGTTAATATTTTCATTAAATTATTCATGTCTTCTTCAAAATTAATTGGATTACCAATTTTTTTATTTTTTGCTTTAAAACACGTTGCAATGAGTAAATAGCATACTTTATTAATCACTTAATATTATTATTATATTATCTCTTTATTTTCTAAAAAAAAGGATAGCATTGTTTTCCTGTGGGAACAATATTGTCAAATAAACCAAGTGTCAATAACACTAGGTTACAACTTCTCCACCATTATGAAAAATAAAAAATAAAATAATATATGCCTTATTAGTATTTCTTATTGTATTGCTAGGTCTATATCATACTTCTCGAGAAGTTAATCAATTCGACCTCACAGATTTAATTTTTGTTTAGGATATGGTAGTAAGCTTCGGGCATTAGTAGGCTACCTCTTGTTCCATCAGGGGTTGAGACTAAAGGGCATCTTCCATTTGCCAATTTCATAGGGGCCTTCATAAAGATACATAAATTTTTGAACATATGTTCCCGAGATTACTCACATGGGGAGTTCTAATTAAGACAAAATCGTGGACTTTAAAGGATGGACTGGTTTTGGAATAATGAGGCGTGCTTATCACCCATCTTTTTCAGGTTAATTCTAGCCATTGCTTGGTCATGTCTCCACATTAATGTTTTCCTCCTATTACGGGTAACGTGTGTTTTTATTAGTAAAGGTTCAGGTCTACCAAAAGTGTAGCCGAATTGGAGACATCCTAGTAGACTCATTAATGGTTATATTTATATAATTAATAACTTGTGGTAACTTATTGACCCACTGCTTGTGATCCCCTGCTCTATGTAAACTCAGGAATAACTCTACTTATTCTCACGCATGATTCTTCTACCTCTGGATTGGATTGGGGATTTCTAATTGAGCACATGATTAATGTTGAATATTTTGCTTTTTACCCCCACTTTTTCCATGTACCAGAGATAAATGCAGTAGCGTGATCGGTAAGTATTGAAGCTGGTTTTCCCTACTAATGGAATTTGATAAGTTTCCAAGCACTTAATAACATTTTTAGCATCTGTTTTTGGAACTGTAAAAGGAGACAATATTTGGTAAAAACTGCCATGCACATCACAAGAATTAATTTTTTGACTGTTGAAAGGTGGAAGTGGTCCATAAAAGTCCAGTGCCAATAATTCATTGGGCTGACTGGGCAGCATGGGTTGAAGTGTTCCCACATAATGATTTATTTTGAAACTTGGTTTTTAAACAAATCTCCATTCCCTAAGTCTACGGGCAATGGATTCAGACATTTTAGGGAAAATAAAAATGTTTCTTCATAATAGGTTCAATTTTCTGAAATCCATAGTGTCCATATTGAGGAGTGCACATAATCTATTAGTTTATTTACTAAACATAAAGGAATAATCACTCTCCAGGAAGTTTCATCTCCTTTTTTAATTTCTTCATTAAAATCCTATCTTTAAACCTATATCCCTCTCTAATTCTATCTGCATATTTACTTTTCTGTTCTAGTTTAGCTGGATCTGATAAGAAGTTAATTATTCTCTCCAGCCTAGCATTCTGTGCTTGCAGTAATTCTAAATTTGTGTAATCTCTAACTATTTTTTCCTCTAACAAACTGGACATGTTACAAATAATTATATTTTCAGTATTGGGATTCTGATAATTAACAGAAACAGGATTGCGACTAAGAATATCTGCAATGACATTATCCTGTCCTGAACAATAGATGACTTCATACTGATACTGTTGGAGATAGAGGCTCCATCTAATTAATCTTTTATTATTGAGGTAACTCTTGTTGAGGAACTCCAAACTACGATGATCAGTTAATACGATAATTTTTGATCCTAATAAAATTTGTCTAAGTTTTTGAAATCCCCACACAACAGCTAATGCCTCTTTCTCTGTAGTGGTATAGTTAAGTTCAGCTCCCCTTAAATGTCGGCTTAAGAAATATAAGACTCTAGGTTCTTTATTTTCATTCATTTGGTATAAAATCACCCCTAAACTGAACCCACTCTGTCGGTTTGCAAATAGAACTTTTTATTTAAATCTGGATAGGCTAAAATTACTGTTTTTAAAAAGTTATCTTTAATAATTTGAAATTCCCTTGTATGTTCCTGGGTCCACCTCCACTTTTCACACTTTTTTAATAAAACAGATAAATGCATAGTATCATATGAAATTTTTTTATAAAACCTGTGATAGTAGTTACACAGTCCCCAAAACGATCTTAAGTGCTTTCTGGTCTTAGGGACGAGAAATCTTTGAATGGCAGCAATTTTGTCTGGGTGAGGTTTGACCCCTTCCGCACTAACCAAATGACCAAGAAAAGAGATTTCTCGAGCAATTAAAATACATTTTTCTAAGTTGATTTTTATATTATTATCTGAACATTCACAAAGAAACATGCTAAGATGCTGTAAATGATCATTTAAATTTTCTGAAGCAATGACAATATCATCGATGTATATAACTAACAAATTTTTCAGTTCTTTTGAAAAGACCATATTCAAGCATCTGATAAGGCCAGCCCCACTATTAATTAAACCAAAGGGCATCCTTTGAAAAATATAAGATTGGCCCTGGTAACGGAATGCCGTATACTTTTGATCATTTTTATGGAGTGGGATTTGCCAATAGCTGGTGGTTAAATCAAATGTGGAGAATATGCTCTTCCCTTTGAACTTCATCAATAACTCCTGAATAGGTGATGGTATGTCATGCTCTGGGACAGTATGCTGGTTAAGTGTACGTGCATCCAGACAGACTCTAATGGATCCATCTTTCTTTTTGACGACCACTAATGGATTCACATAAGAAGAAGGACTGGGTTTAATTATCTGCCAGTCAATCATTTTGTTAATCTGCTGCTGAACCTTTGCCTGGTATTAGTAAGGAATAGGATAAGTACGCTGCTGGAAAGGTTCATTATCTTTCAAATTTATTCTATGAACATACCCTTTTAATATACCAGGTATTTTGGAAAAAACACCACAATACTGGAACAACAATTGGAAAAATGGTTTATAGTATTCTGTGCCAATAATACATGAACCATCCAACTTAACTTTAATATTTACATCAACTGTTGTCTCCTGTATGGTCATTAATTGATTCATCTGACTATTACAATTGACTATAAGAGGGCAAATCTCCTCTTTACATCCAAAAGTTTCATCTCTGTAATTAATATAACAATTATTTAGAGTCATGAAATCCGAACCAATTATGGCTTCATGAATCAAACCTGGCATGATTAAAAAGACATGCTCAAATTTGCACAAATTAATTTCGAATGTAATAAAAACCTGTTTATTAGATAATTTGGTCTTCTTTCCATTAGCAAGTATTACCCTAATCACCTTAGTTGGTAAAATTGGAATTGATTGGTCAGCTGACTGAATTTTCAAGTAAGTTTCTTCAGACAACAATGAAGCTTGACTGCCTGAATCAATTAAGGTGTTGACAACAATTCCTGAAATGATAATTGTTATCTTAGGACAGTTGTATAAAATGGGTGGCTCAGACATTTTTCCTGGTTCCAAATAATCAATGTCCAGGTCTATATTATTAATAATCCACATCATGCTGTTCCCCATATGTTTAAAAATAGGGCCCCGAAGTGAGGAACATTCCTGCGAGGTTCTTTTTAATTTAATGCCCTGCTATTTTTACTACCTTTGTTATTTTTCTTTGGCATCGTTGGGATACCACTAGTAGAAGGTTGATTCTCATTTAGAATCCTTCTCTTCACTGTCGGCCTACTGATGTGGCTATTCGGTCTACTATAGGGATTCGTCCTATAATATCCCTTTTCTTTACTTAACTTCCTTTTTCCTGCATAGGACCTATCTGTGAAATTAATATTGTTTACCATAGGATGGGTGTCCCTATTTATCCTACTCCTATGATCCATATTCCTATCACTGGTTTCTAGCGAATCTAACATTTCGACTACCTCTTCTATAGTATGTCGGTCAGCAGCAATCAAGACCTTCTCGATATGCCTCGGTAAATTATGGTGAATTATTCGTACAATTTGGGTCTCAGACAATGGATAAGCTGTCAACGTTTTCAGTTTGACGGCCTGACTTCTGAAAAACTGAGTGTAACTGCCCTTATTTACATGGTACCTTTCCTGAGATATTTGATACCTGAGGTTGTCTTGGCGGTCTTCCCCCCAAAAACTGGCTAACATAAGATATTTAAAGTCCCCATATGTTTCCGGTTTTATAAATAACGATTGCCACCAATCTTTAGATGCCGCACACAAATGGTTTGTGGCAATGGAAATCTTCTCTACCTCAGACAAATGACATAAGGTGAACAATTCGTCTAAATTTTGGAGATATTCATGTGGATTCTCCAGGTATTCTCCTTTAAAGAATTTTATTTTGAGGAATTTCAAGGCCATGGAGCTATTACTTTCGGGCTCTAACATGACTTTATGTCTGGCCTCATTCAATGGATTGTACATTGATTCAAGTGGACTAATCATTGTATGTAACTCAGAGATTACGGGTTTATTATGATCATTATTGATTTCCTTAACCTGAGTTTCAGATACATTTTTACTATGAACAACTTTATTCAGATTAAGGTCCATAGCTTGCATACGACTTTCTAATCCCAATTTATAATTTTGCCATTCACAGTCTATTTTTGTAGAACTGTCCTTAAGGCCTACATTTAAATGTTGAATTTGTTGCTTTAACTGGTTAATAGTTTCATCTTTCTCTAACTCAAGTTTATCTTCTAGTCTTTGATATACTGTATTCTCACACTGATTCATATATTCCCCTATTTCCTCTTTGAGATCATTATGTAATATTTGTGAATTATTCTTTAATATCTCATTAAAATGTTCTACTTTTCCTAGAACTTGAATTAGCTCACTTTCTATATTTTTATTAATTTCACATTGGGTTACTTCTTGAGTTTCTAACTTAGCTATTCTGCTAGTAATCTGGCTCTGACATCCTTTTACTACATTGTCAGGTTCAAGAGTTATATTTTGGACTTCTTCTTTTAAGTTTCTAAACTCACTCCTAGCACTATCTACTTCTCCCTTAATACATTCTATTTTATCCCGAACTTCACTGTTTAATTCTACATATTGAATTCTGAAGTCCTGCTGAATAGCCTCGATCATATTTTTAGCCCTTTCCGACTTTATTTCTATTTCTTTCTTAATTTTTATTTCTAGTTTTTCGGAGGCCAATTTTGACTCTTCTACATGTTTTTTTAACTCTTTCCTTAGGTCTTTGATCTCCTGTATGTGATTGTCTATTTTACTGTCCAAATTTTGAATTTGATTCTTTAATTCACTATTTGAATTTTTTATTTGACTTTCTATTTTACTTTCTGAGTTTTTTAATTCAATATTTAATTGTTGTACTTGACTTTCTATTTTACTTTCTGAGTTTTTTAATTCACTATTTAAATTTTGTAGCTGTGTAGACAAACTTTGTAATATGGTAAATATTTGGACTTGCTCATCCCCAGGTAGATCTTTATTTACTTTAGCTTTTTTCAGACTAACTTCATCTAAAGATTCTTGTTCTTCTCTTACTTCTTCATGAAAATGTGGAGTTTGTGTATCCGGGGATTGGAGCTCTTGGGATTCTCCCAAATCCTCTGAAATATCCTGACTATCTTGGTTTTCACTCATATTTAAAATTTCACTCTTTCTGTTATTTGACAGTACTGAAATTAGTAATGAACTATTAATAATATTGATAAGCAATTATTAACAAGACATCCTGCCTCTATGCCTCTCCTATCAAAAACAATCTACACCAAAAACTATGTTCTTATATTTACTATCTCGAGAGTCCCAACATTAACTACCGAATATTCTTTTCTCATATGCTAGTTGGTCCATAGAAATCTCACCAAACCATTATGTAATATGGTATAAGTGCTAATCACACCACCAGACAAGCAGATCATCATAAATGATAAAATCATTACAATATTTTAGGGAATTACTTACAGACCATAACATTATAAACTAACAAATTGATTTATTCAGTGGCAAAAGATTATGTCATAAAATAGACATTCATATAATATTTTATGGCTAAAGAAACAATTTATCATTGGCAAACATTTTCAATCAATGAACAATTAATTCATTCACGTGCAAATAATATTTATATTCATTTCAAGAAAATTTTACCAAATTCTTCGTGGCCAGCTATAGCCATCGAAGGCCCCTGTAGTTGGGCGGCCATTTCTAACCTAGTAAATTGAGACGACTTCATCTCTATGAAATCAATTCGTAAAGCCTAATTCTATTAAAGAGAATTCGGAAATAAATAAACGCTTCCGTATATGATTCGTATACGCTTCGTATAGATGAATAACTTCAAATTTATTAAATCACTTCGGAAAGCCCAAACGCTTCCGTCTATGATTCAGGTAGCAAACCCTATATTACCTAATATAGCTCGACGTTTGGTTAGTTATAATAATTCAGCTACAGCGATATGCAGTTCAGACAGAGATAAACTAAAAAAAAAATTATCATTAATAAAATAAATTTAAAAAGAAAATTTAGAATAAACTAACATTCTTTCTCTATCCAAAACACATTCTCTGTGTTGTAAGTACTTGCACTGTTCGACAATGATGATGATTTCATGTCATTGTTAATATTACTGACTAAAATAAAACATTCATTAATTTGCCAATATGATCTCAATATTTATTATTATACAATCAGAAGTTTCAATCTCTTAAGCCATGCCACACTTGTAATGTTGATCATAATTGATCCATTCTTAATTTAAGAGCACTTATAATAATGACACTAATCTCAGGGTTCTCTGTTATATTTAATAAAATGCTCGGCAGTATTGTATTGTCGCATATGACTGACATTCTGGTCGGCTATAGGAAACATTTACCTTATTTAAATTCCAGGTATCTTCATCCACATATCAACTATTATAATATTTAAAGAGATGATAACCATATTCAATAACAACGCATAATTTTGAATAATATAGCCCTTTTTATCCAGAATCTCAGTCGGAATGATGAAAAGACAAGGGTGCTTTTGTGTCCTTCCATTATCCATGACAACACAATAATTTAACTAAGATTTATTACTTAGACACTTCACTTAAATGTGTATGAAATAATGTGCACAAAAGCTAATAGTTTGGGAATAAAGTGATTTTACACACACATAAAATAAAATGTCTTGGTCTGAAGTTTTCCATTCCACAAATAATTATTATTAAATTAAAATATACTGAAATATTCTGATCTGCTTACAATTGTCTATCTGGTGTATTGAAATTAAGATTTCATAAATGATTTCGGACTCAAGAAAAGTATTGCAAGTATTATGCAAATACACTTTTATTTAGCACACAAGAAAAATGACTCAAAACAACTTGTAATAAGACTATAATTTATTATTAAATTTTAACAAGATTATGATTTATTATTACAGTTTAACAAAACTATCCTTTATGATTAACATAATAAACAAACATATACAATTTATTCGATCCCATATGGATAAAACAAAATATAACTAACATTAATTCGTCTATACTTTTAGACCTGGATTCGAACTACTTTTTCATCTTCTTTTTACATTTATGCAAATTGAATATAACAAAATAAATATTATTATCGATACATCAACTCATCCGTTTAGTGTATCTTATATGAACGGCTACTTAAATTTATTGACTAATGATCTGTTTTAAAACAAAAACAATTTGATTCTAGGCAATACGTACAAACGATTTTTATTATCATATCTTTAATTAAATGATAGTTTTTTATTTAGATAACTTATTATAATTTATGGGTTATTTATCAGAAGTTACACTTATTATTTTAATGTTTACCTTAATAACAACTGAAGTTGTTATACACACTGTTTTTCTCAGTATAAGTTATATTGTGAGTGCTACTTAATCATTAACCCGAATTAAACCTAGTATTTGAACCCTCCATTGGCAAATAAAAATTTCTAAATCACGCAATTTTAAACTTACTCTCTCCATTGACTTACGTGTGGATTACCAGCACTATTCCGCCGCACAATCCAGACATTGATCATATATACTAGCACGCTATTTTTACTAAATGGATCTTGAGGAATTAACCTCCAATATACCCATTATCTTGCCATAACTTTCTAAACAAAACACAATATTCAACACCTTCAGTGGTGAAATTATCTCTATTTTCTCATGAGGAATATGGAATAACACCAAAGGTCTGTAGATTTAACTACTACATTAAAATAGTTTGGTGGGTCCTTGCCTCTTACTTGGGCATAATAGGAACCCACACCAAATATAATCCTCTCCTGGGATTTTAACGAATGAAATACACTAAATACGATATAAATTACTGATCGTCCTAACTCTGAGAAGCGATCACTTGGGTTATAAACATACCCGAATACTAGTTTTATCTATTCCCATCATGGAAAATAAAGCTTTTGGGAAGATCATTTTCCATCCCACAAAATAAAGACATTACAATTATTACTTATGCAAATCTTAAGCATATACCGATGCTATATCGGGGCAAGACAAGCAAATACACTAATTACATTAAATTTATGTTCCAGGGTATACTTAGATCAACGTCTGAAATCAATGGATAACACAGAATAAACCATAATAATTTTCGCCTTTGCCAAAGAAACATTCAACAAGTAATTGGTAGTATCGTATCTTGAACTAAATTAAGTGAATGCGTTAATAAAGAATAATTGGGAATAAGTTCCGCAATTAACATAGTATAAATTTGTTTCAAACTTTAAATAAGTAATATCCTGTATAGCACTTCTCTTTAATTACTTCTGATAATTTTAACTAGATATTTTACCTATTAAGTATCTGATTTTTTTTTTTTTTTTTTTTTACCCATCTAACATATAAGTTTATATCCATAATGCATATCATAAGTAAACACATTTTATAAAAAAAAAATTTTTTTCATGTCGAATATAAATTTAACCTAGAATAAGTATATGAAAACATACCTTTATGATTACAAGGTCATTTAAATATTACTTGATTATACAGCCTTTCACCTGTAGATATAAAAAAAAATACACATAATTTTACAAATTAGTAAAAAAAAATCATTACTTAACAAGTGCTTATTATCTCACTAGAAAAATGTTTTTCCGTTGGGCAATTTATCTAGATGAAGAACTTGATCCATTCGTAGTTCACGAAGCAAATTTAAAATAAGAAACACATTTTATTATTTCATTTATATAAAAATTGCCTCCATTCTGGTGCAATTAATAAATTAGGCAAAGAAAACATAGCAGCATTGGATGTTAACTCTTCCTTGAATTAACTGATATAATTTTTGGGATCCAAGAAAACAATACATATTTTAACATGACGAATATTTGACGATAGACGATCACATATACAATTCTTTTCTTTTTACTATTGGCGATACGTATCATTTTTAGCTAGCTGGCTTAGGAATAAAACTAATGCGCGAATTTTCCAAAATACTATTATTATAACGACTGCAGCTGACTTACGTGAATATAAAGTTTTAACGACTCCAGTTGATGTATAATATAACATATTATATTATAGTTATAATTAAGTCACTAATGTTTGTAGTTTTTATTCCTACTCTAGGAATTGTAATTTGTCTTTAATAAGGAATTCTCCGTAAAATGCACACATACAAATTTTCCGATATTTGCCTTGAGAAAATTTATATATATATATTTTTTAAAAATATACAGGTGCATAAGTAAATATCCTTTATCATTACTATTATTTTTAGATAATTTTCAGTGAATAAACATATTTTAACGTGGGGAACTTACATTATTTTCAAAGCAGACAATTTCTTTTAGAAAGAGTGCAAAATTTTTTAGTTAACTTTCCTTGGCTTTTATAATATGTCTTTTAATCATAATTTTTCTTTTATACCACGAAAAGATAATTAAATGAGGTAAAGTTAACAACTCATTGATTATTTCCTGGAAATTACTTGTATTACTTATTTTAAACATAATGACACTTTCCGTGATTGCTGTAGTTAATACGGTCATTTTGAACTTTAGCATAAGATAGTACATTTTTGCGTATAAAAAGCTTTAAAATAGGTAGATGGCCACAGAAAACAGAATATCTTATCAAATAGGATTAGCCACGCATGATATTATTAAAATTTTACTGGATTTATATTTATTTCTTCAATAAAAAATAATAAAAATTTTGTTACCGAATTTCAGTACTGCTTCCTCCTTGTAAAACTAATGTCAGACTAAACTTTCTTCAAAATTTGGCAGTCTTCTTTTAGCGACCTCTTACAGAAAAATAATCATTTAATTATAACATAAACAAAAGAAAGGCAAAACCCATTACAATCATATAGCTTTCTGTATGATTTAAATGAATTACAAAGTAATTTGACAAATAATGAAAAATAATAAATATACTTAATTAACAATGTTTATTAGTGATGTAGAATTCTGTCTACATTATTATCTAAAATAATTTAAAAATTACCAGAAGTTATTGTGCTGTATGATAAGATACTCATCTACTCTCCCCCTCTACCCATCCAAAATCAATTACTGTTTATAATATGTGCTTTTATACTATATTAAATTGCTCTTATTGTTAATATTTTCATTAAATTATTCATGCTCTTCTTCAAAATGACATTGGATTACCAAATTTTTTAGTTATTTGCTTAAAACACGTTACAGTGAGTAAATAGCATACTTTATTAATCACTTAATATTATTATTATTTTATCTCTTTATTTTCTAAAAAAAAAGGATAGCATTGTTTTCCTGTGGAAACAATGCCAAATAAACCAAGTGTCAATAACACTAGGTTACAATATATATATATATAACTAATTTATAAGCGTTTTATAGAAATTTTTATAACACTAGGTTACAATATATATATATATAACTAATTTATAAGCGTTTTATAGAAATATATTATAGAAGCATATTTCTTGCTGCTCTCTATGTAATTATTTTTAATTTTAAAAATGTATTTCTATATATAATCTAAAAGTGATATAAAGTATTTAAACTTTCTATATTTCATATATATAAAAAATCATTTTATTTTAACAAAATCTTTATTAATGAAGTGTGTGGTTACATAGATTTCATTAGTTTAGGTGTATAATACCTATTATATATATACATAGACATTAGTTCATATTAAGTGAGTTATACATTTATTAATTATATTATATTCCTAGAGAATTATATATAAGTAGAGAATAATTAATTAGGATATGAGCTGTGCTGCTCAATTTAAATGGTTTTATGGCTTAGTGTTCCGTTGGGTGGCTGATTTATTATTTATGAATTTTAAAATAATGAAACTATATGGGTAATGAAAGGTATTGGGTATTAAAGCAAAGATCATATTATTATTTTAATGAGCAGTGATTATAGTAAAATAGGTAAGTTTATTTAGCTCTATGTGGCACATATATATCTGGAGGTGTGAGTGTTTGATCTATAATTTTATTTATTTTGTTGTAAATATGTGATTACATTCTTTTTTTAGGTTGGATTGAAGCAGAAATGCAATCTAAGGAATCAAAGACAGAATAGATTAAAAATAGTTTCTCTAATGCTTAGAAAGATTATCTATGCAGTTGATGAGTGTTATGTATCTGGTTGATTAGGACTTCTTGGTGATAGATATAATGAGAATTTATTAATTTGAAGAGATGGGCATTTAAATCAGAAATATTGGATATATTTTGTATTTATATGTTGGACTAGTTCCATCATCTAATATAAGTATTGAATGTCTTTAGAAATATTTAAATATTTCAAATACTTTCACCTGTTAGTAATAGCACATCAAACAGGTTAGTATATGCACAATGTTTTGAGAGATATTATTCTCCCCTCTTTTTCAGGTGTTGCTGTCCTGACCAGTAACAGTGCTAGCATGGGAAACAAACCTGAACCCTTAGATTCTTGAGTATTGAAATTTTAAGGTAATATTCTAACCAACTGAGCCATGTTGCCAAAGGCAACAGTCAATAGGAATTTTATCTATGAGGTTCCTCCTGATTTCCCTACTTTTTCTTCTTAAGAGAAAAGTTGATTAGTGGTTTCCATACATTATGTATAAATTGCATTAGGTTGACTTATGGAATTGTTTGCTCTTGTCATGTGAGCAGCTTCTTTAATTTTCCTTCTTTGTACCTTTTCTTCTCTATCTAATACTTTTGTGTTTTTCCAAATGAACATGTGTTCATTGGTATGTACATGGTCTGCTACCTTAGATATATTTTTTTCTCTCTCTCTCTTCTAATCATCAATTTGTGTTCTTGCAAGTGCTGTTTAATGGGATGAATGGTCATGCCAATATTTGTTGTTCCACATTTACATGGTATTTCATAGATGCAGTTTTCCCTTTACAGCACTTCAAGTTTAGGTTTTGTAGATGTTAGTATTCCTCGTAATGTTGTATGGCCCTGAAAGGCTGTTCTGATGTTATACTGATTGCAGATTTTCCTAAATTCATCTGCTATTTTTGATATATATGGGTTTACTACAGTACCAAAAATTGGTTTTTTTATGGTTCTTTTTGTTGTCTATTTAAGATTTTCTTAATAACAGCTAATGGATAACCATTTTTCATAAGAGTTTGTTTTATATAGATCTTTTCTTTTTCCAAATTGCTGATTTCTGAACAAAGTTTTTTGCTCTGTTCCATAGTCATACTATAACATCATATTTTTGGTTTCTAGTTTTATTGGATGTATAGGCTAAGTATTTTCCTGTATGGGTAGGTTTTTGGTAAACTGTAGTTTTGATTTTGCTATGAGAGAGTCTTGTCACAAGAATATCTAAGAATGCCAATTTTTGTTCTTGTTCTGATTCTATTGTGAATTGAAGGAGATATGTTGCTGATGCCTTTCCAAAAAGTTTGTAATAGTGCTTCACCATGTGACCACACAACAGATGTATCATCCAGATAGTGAATCTAAACTTTAGGTGGATGTGGAATAGTTTTTATGGTTGTGATTTCAAATTTGTCCGTGTAAATATTGCTAATCAGGAGTGACAATGGTGAGCCCATAGACATTCTTTGATTTTGTTGGAATAATTCTATATTATATTGAAAGAAGTTGATTTTATACAGAGTGTTAATAGTTCAATTATACTATCAATAAGAAGAGTTTGTTCTGGTTTGTAAGCTCTTATCAACATTTAATCTTCTCCTTACAATAGCCAATGCTTCTTTACATGTTTGTGAATAAACTTCCCACACCAAAGCTTATCACTGAGGCTGTTTTTTCAATTTTTATGTTCTTGATTAATTCAACAAAGTTCTAAGAACTTTAAAAAGAAATCTTGACAAATTTTGACAGGATGAATTTCTAGAACTAATAATAGGTCTTAATGGAACACGAACCTTATGGATTTTGGGTAGACCATAAAGATGAGGAACTACTCTGAATTTGATGTTATTTTACTTTTTCTGAATCAATGAAGTACTTACAATGCTTTCTGAGTAATACTTATTTGTTTTTGTACTTGGTATTGGATTTTTTGCCACTATTCTGTATTGACATGTTATGCAGAATTCTTGTATTTTGTTGTCATAATCAGCTGTGTCCATTACAAGAGATGTATTGCCTTCATAACCAGGGAGAATAATTATAGATTTATCTACTTTGAGAGATTTAAGTGCTTTCCTCTCACCATAGTATATGTTTGACTTCAATTTTTGTTGCTTGTCAAGTGTTTTTTCTATTCTCCAGCATAATTCTGTTTCTGCTTTCGAAGGCATTTTTGAGTGACTTCCTCAGTGGCTGCCATTATATCTAATAAAGGGATATTGTATGATGTTATGGCAAAAGTTAATCCTCTTTCAAGATCAGAAATTTCAGTATCTGTTAGAAGTTTAAAACTGAAATGTTTAACAGATGAAGCTGGTACATTGCTCAGTACATTATGATTTTTGTTATGCCCATATATGTTTGCAAGCTTCTTCATTTGGCATTCTTTTATCTTTCCATGTAATGTAGAATATGATTTTTTTACTGCTTGAGAAACTCTTGTGAAGTCTTCATCAGTATAAGTTTATTTTTAAGAAAACATTCTGGCTTGATACTTAGAAAACCTTTGAGCATTAATTCTTTCTCTTAACAGAGCTTCACTTGCTTTCTGAGTAATTTTCTCAACTCTCTGGGAATGAATTGTAGGTTTTAGTTGCAAACATTAGGAATTATCCCTTCAAATTTACATTTACATAAAAAAGTTAAATGATTTTCTATTTTGTCCAGCTTTAGACATAATTTTTCATTATGTCTAAATTTGATATAGTATTTGGTCCATATCAAATACTTAGTGTTTTCTTGAAGGTTTGTGATGATGGTGTTTTAGTTGTATTTATATGTTGGACTATTTCTATCATTTAATATGAGTATTGAATGTCTTTAGAAAATTTTAAGTTTATTTAAATATTCCAAATACATTCAATTGTTAGTAGTAGCACATGAAACAGGTTAGTATATGCACAATGTTCAAAGGGTATTGTTTCCACCTCTTTTTCAGGTGGTGCTAGCCTGATGAGTGATTGTATTAGCATGGAAATCAAACCTGTACCATTAGATTCTTGAATACTGAATTTTAAGATAGTGCTCTAACCAAATGACCATCCTGCCAAAAGCAGTTGAAATTTCATATACTTATTATCTATGAGGTTTCTCCTGATTTCTCCACTTTTTCTTTTTAAGATCAAAGTTCATTGGTGGTTTCCATTATAATTACACTAGTTTGACTTATGGAATTGTATGCCATTATCATGTGAGAAACTTCTTTAAATTTTCTTTGTGTACCTTTTCTTCTCTATCTAATATTTTCATGTTTTCCCAATTGAACAAATATTCATTGTTCCATATATGGTCTTCTATCTTACTCTATCTAATATTTTCATGTTTTCCCAACTGAACATATATTCATTGATCCATATACGGTCTTCTATCTTAGACACATATTTTCTCTTTTCTAATCATCAGTATGTGTTCTTGCAAGTGCTTTTCAATGGGATGACTGGTTTCACCAATATTCTTCCACATTAACATGGTATTTCATAGATGCAGTTTTTTCTTTTCAACATTTCAAGTTTAGGCTTTGTAAATGTTAGAAATATAGTGTGGCATGGCTCTGATGTTATATGGATTGCAAATTTTCCTTAATTCATTTGCGATTTTTGGTATGCATGAGACAATACTGTACCAATAATTGTTTTTTCTTTTGTTAGTTCATTTTGTTGTTTATTTAAGGTTTTTTTAATAACAGCTTATGGATAATCATTTTTCATAAGGGTTTGTTCTATATAGATTCTTTCTTTTTCAAAATCACTGGCTTCTTAACAAACTTCTTTTGCTCTGTACCATAGTTATAGTAAAGCTTCATGTTTTGTGTTTCTGGTTTAATTGGATGTATAGGCTAAGTATTTTTTGTATGTATAGGTTTTCCCTTCTGACAGAGTCAATGCAACAGTTGTCACAGACACAGCTGACTATGAAAACAAAATGTAAGAACTCACAACACAGAAAAGTGGCAAAATATTCAATACCAAGTACAGAAACAAAATAACAAGCATTATTCAGAAAGCATTGCAGATATTTCAATTATTCAGAGAAAAGTAAAATAACATCACATTTCATCAAAATTTCTCATCTTTATGGTCTACCTAAAATCCATAAGGATAACATTCCATTAAGTCTTATTGTTAGTTCTATGAATTCATCTTGTCAAAATTTGTCAAGAATTTTTCTTTAAGTCCTTGGCATACAAGATCCAGTCCTTTGACCAAGATTCTAACACTTTTTAGAATTTATTAAGAAAATGAAAATTGAAAGAACTGACTTACTGGTAAGCTTTGATGTGGAAAGTTTATTCACAAATGTACCATGTGAAGAGTCATTGTCTATTGTAAGGAAAAGATTAAATTGTGAAAATAGCTTACAAACCAGAACAACTCTTTCTATTGATAGTATAATATAACTATTAACATTTTGCATAAAAACAATCTTCTTTCAATATAATACAGAATTCTTCCAACAAACTATCGGGCTCACTATTGTCACCCTTGATTAGCAATATTTACATGGAAAAACTTAAAATCACAACCATAAAAACTATTCAACATCCACCTAAAGTTTGGCTTTACCATGTAGATAATACCTTTGTTGTATGGCCATATACTGAAGCACTATTACAAACATTCTGGAAACATATCAACAACATAATATCCCCTTCGATTAAATTCACAATAGAATTAGAACAGTGATAAAAATTGGCATTCTTAGATGTTCTTGTGATGAGACTTCCTCATAGAAAAATCAAACCTACAATTTACTGAAAAACCTACACATACAGAAAAATGCTTAGCCTATACATCCAATCTTACTAGAAACACAAAACATAGAGTTATACTATTATTATGAAACAGAGTAAAAGAATTTTGTTGAGAAACCAGCAATTTGGAAAAAGAAACGATCCATACAAAACAAACTCTTATGAAAAATGGTTATCTATCAACTGCTATTAACAAAACCTTAAGTAGACAACAAAAACAAACCATTAAAAGTATAATGGTCAGAGTGTGGGAGATCAAAGAAGTCTTACCATATCCGCCCTACTGGGCTCCCCTAGACCATTTGAACCTAGAAAATTTATAAAGTAGGCAGATACATGCTGTTAAAAATTCAACTTTTATTTTATTGACCATTTGCCCTTACCACTAGCTCATGGAGTAGCAGAGGTTTTAAACTATATTTATTAAAATATTTTTTTTTTAATAAGAAATAAAAAAAATAAACTAGATCACTGCCAGTAATAATAACACAACAGATTTTATTAACACACATTTAAAATTGAGGAACAAAATTTATATTTAGATTTTAACATTAATTTTTAAATTTAAATTACTATTTTAAATAGACCACACAGATGGACATTTTAATAATATTTACTTTAGCATGTTGGGTATAAATAGGCTACATAGATTTCTCACTAAAAAAAAAACTTATCAAAACACTCATTCAATCTCAGACTAAAAGTTTGTAGCCAAACCAATGCCTGCTTCCAGATATATAGTCACAACCAATGCAATATGAAGATGCTAACATAAAATCACACTGACAGGAATGTGCATCTGACAGCGTGATATTATTTGAAGGACATGATCCTCATCCAGTACAGGAATGTGCATCTGTCTGGCAAAGGAATCATGTATATAAATTAATTAAAGGGTGCTACATATGGGGGAGAGTGGTCTTTCTGCCGACTTATAAATCCCTGTCCATAGTGCTAGAAGGGGGTCACTGGTGCAGGAAATACATCTGTGACCATTGCAATGATATTACTGCCTCTTTGGGGTCATGCATTCAGTTGAGCACATTGCCCTGTATGCTAAACATGCTTCACATTACATTGATATAAACACCCATATATCTTTCCACAAGCATCGTCCTAACTATGAAACAAATAACCCGAAATTAACCTTTTAAAATAAACATAAACGAATTTAAACATAGTTATTAATTTTTATCCTTGTAGCTATCTACACCCAACTTTAATTTGATACATTTTAATTAACACTTAATACACAAAAAAAGAAAGAAATGGAAATGATTGCTTAAACAGATGCATAAAAAATTACTAATAATTGATTTTGAATTCTTTAGGCCAGATAATAGTTCTTATTTTCAGCTATTAATTGCAAATTTAGAAAAAGTTCCTATTTGATAAACACAAGAGTTCATACTTTACGGATTGAGCAGATTTAGAGATCCATCTTTGTGATCACTTTCGTAGATTGTTTATCCTTCTTTGAAACAAAACCGCTACTTGCCATGCATTTGGTCAGGAACTGTCATCCAAAGGCCTCAGCTGGTTGTCCAGAAAATTAAATTTATTGCATACTTCTACATCGTGAAATCTGCAATACAGCTAATTACAATGGTATATTAATAGTCAGCTCTAAGATAACAACAATTATAATCATCCTCCTCAATTCAAAAATTTGGGGTTTTATACTTTTATTAGCCTCTTATGATCAAATCTTCAGCTTCAATGAGCAAGATGTCAGTAATTCTCTCGTGTTCCATTTACGGTCCATGCTGTCATTTTGTGCTTGCATTGGTCATTTAGTTTCTTTTTATTCTCTTACCATTTAATTATTCGAGTTCCCCAAGAGCTAGTGTGCTTAGAACAATCATTTAATTAATAAAACAGTCATTTCCATTTTCTAAGATTAAACATGATAGAAATCATTTACTTCTATTTTAAAAAATATCAATCTTTACTTTTTTTTTATTTATTTATAAAAAGTACGTTCAAATACTTTATATTTTTATTTTTAAAAAAATGCTTTTAAGTTTTCCATCGGTACGAACTATATATACATTAAACAACTTTTAATTTTCAGTTTTTAAGTTAAGTTTTTTTTTTCTTTTTAATAAATCAATTTTTATTTATGATCTTTTTATTTTCATTTTAAAATAATGTAATGGCATATTTTATACCGTTACAAAAGAAAAAACAATTATTGGTGCTGTAGTGAACCCATACATACCAAAAATAGCAGATGAATTAAGAAAAATCTGCAATCAGTATAATATCAGAACAGCCTTCCAGAAACATACCACATTACAAGATCTTCTAACATCTACAAAGCCTAATCTTGAAATGCTGAAAGAAAAAAACTGCATCTATAAAATACCATGTGAATGTGGAACAACATATATTGGTGAGACCTGTCATCCCATTTAATAGCACTTGCAAGGACACAAACTGATAATTAGAAGAG
Organism: Epiperipatus broadwayi; assembly: GCA_028023455.1. Taxonomy (NCBI): domain Eukaryota; kingdom Metazoa; phylum Onychophora; class Udeonychophora; order Euonychophora; family Peripatidae; genus Epiperipatus; species Epiperipatus broadwayi. The sequence continues at coordinate 20,888 of JAQFVV010000655.1, forward strand.
AGTAAACAGATGTTTCTAAGGTAGCTGACCATGTATGTACCAATGAACATATGTTCAATTGGGAAAACTCAAAAATATTAGATAGAGAAGAAAGTGTACAAAGAAGACAATTTAAAGAAACTACTCACATGACAATGGCAAACAATTCCATAAGTCAACTTAGTGTGATTATACATAATGTATGGAAACCACTAATCAATTTTACTCTTAAAAAAGTGAGGGTATCAAGGAAGAACCTCATAAATAAATATATTAAATTTCTACTGACTGTTACCATTAGTAGGAAGGCTTAGGTGGTTAGATCATTATCTTAAAATTCAATACTCAAGAATCTAAGGGTCTAGTTTTTATTCACATGCTAGTAATGACACTGGTCAGTCCAACAACATCTGAAGAAGAGGGGAGAATATCTCTCAAAACATTGTGCATATACTAACCTGAGTGCTATTACTAATAGTGCAATGTACTTGAAATATTTAAATAAAGTTAAATTTTTCTAAAGACATTCAAAACTCATATTAGATGTTGGAAATAGTCTAACAAATAAATATAACTAAAACACCATCATCACAAACCTTCAGAAAAATATGAAATATTAAATAGTTTCTGTCTATTTGTGCAGAGTAGATAAATTGAGCCTATCTTGGCAGAAAAACATTTTTTAAACTAAGAAGCTGCAGATTGGTGATGTTTTCACACTAATCTTGATAAAAAAATCAGAATATTTGAGCCTGAATTCCAGAATTTAAATTTTTGGATAATTTGTTTATTTGTTCAATGAAGAAAAAATTGGGAGTTTTAATGACTGTTCAATTTGTTAGCAATATTATAAGCTTTTCAGTAATTTATTTTAGTTGATAGAATATGTTGCTTGAGGATAGTCTATGCAGTGAGGATATTGAAGTTATTGAAAAGAATATTGTTAATTGGTAGTGCTATATCGTTGGGAAGATGCAAACAAATTTCTGAGAGTCAGAGGAAAGAATTAAAAAATTTACCTATTACATTTACTGTTTTTGGAGGTGAATTATAAGAGTTAGAATGTAGTAAGTGTCATTGTTAGTAGTGTGTTTTTGTATGGTTCCGATATTCATTATCACAGTCTTTCCCCCATATCATATTGGTGCATAAGAAGTTTATTTTCTTTTTGAAAGAGATTATGTAATTGATGATGGTGTGTAATATGCTTTAGGAGGCATATTAAATAAGGGTGATTTTTGGCATGTAATAATAGATAACCTTTAGATAAGGAATTGGTTATGGTTTCAATGAATATAAGTAACATATCTTGAATTGAGATTTTCATGGTATTTGTAGATTTGTAAATGGGAAAACTTAGAAAAGTTATGAAGAGGTGCTATGAAGTCAAGGATATACTATTTTCAGTTAATATGTTTCATGTAGATGATTTATTGAGGTTGAAATCAAGAATTGTTGTTTATGTAGGAAGAAATTTTTTTAAATTAAGGAGAATTATGAGATCATCTATATAGGAAATATGTTTGTTTAATGTTTTTTATTAATGAATTGAGTATAGATGCCAGATATTTTGATTTCAATTTTTAATAGCAAAGGATTAATATGTTATAAATAGTAAAACACTAATGAGATTAATGGGGAATGGAATTTGTGGGGATTGAAACTAGATAGAACTTTTCCTTTAAGAATAATGTGAATTTCTGTATTTATGAGAAAATTGGTGAGGATAAATAATATAGGTGGAGCCATTTATGCATAAAATATAAAGGTATGTACTAGAGCAGTGATTGGTGAATCTATGGCATGCATGCCAGAGATAGCACATTTAAATTTTTTACTGGCATGTGAACTACTTATATATCATAATTGTTTATGCTTTAAATTATTTATTTTTTTTTGTTGCTAAAATCTGTATTAATAAAAATTTACTATAAACTAAATATAAAATAAATAAATAAACTATTACATCAGAATTCAATTTACAATTGCTTTACTGATAAATTTTACTTTTGTATGTTACATTCACAAATATTTGCATTGCTCTCCCTTTTCCCCATTAATTTTGGCTGTAATTAATTTTATTTAAAAACAAATATGTCACTATGTATGCAATGTAAATTGAAGTTTCAAAATAATTTACAATCGCACAGAGAAGAAACTCTGATTAGAAGCAATAGATTATAAAATTTGAAAAAAAAAATTATACATATGTAGATGTAAATGATATTTTAAGTCAGATAAAAGTGGTAGCAGTATACTAAGGTATCATATTCTATAAACCTATCAAATGATTCCAATAAAACTAGAAAGTAAACTCAGTAAAATATTTTATACCTCATTGAAGTCAATTTTTTTTAATCTAAAGTAAAAATAATAAAATGGTTTTTTGTCCTAATCTGTTTTGATCTAAACATGTTGACACCATTTACACCATTCATTTTTTTAACATAATTAAAACCATGAACAAAGGAATGAAATGCCATCAAATGATGTTTTTTTTTGCTTGACACTTTGCTGTAAAAGTTAAGGATAATAATATATTTTAACATATAAAATTATTAAAACTGATTTAAATTTACTTTGAAATAAATTTGTTACCATTATATTAATATGACTAGTCAAAAATAAAAAAACAAAAATTGTCAAGCAGTAGAGAATTTCAAAATTGGTGAACTGATGAGTATGGAATGATTATTAAAGGCACAAAGACAATATGAGTTTTATGTTCCAGAACAGTTGTATTGAGAACTTCATTGGTAAAATGGCATTATAAGATCAATCATAAGTTGCTTGGTAAAAAAAGTAAAGATGAACAAAAAAATATATATTGCCCAAGCATTTTAAAATATAAATATTCAATCAACATCTATAATGAAATTTATCGAAAATCATTTAAATATAACTCCTGCTAGTTTTTTTTTATTTCAAATGTAATTGCCAAATATGGGAAACCTTTTAATGATGGAGAATATATGAAAAAAGCTTGGATGAAATGTGCACCAGTTTTTGAAGATTTTGAAAACAAAGCAAAAATTATTCAGAGAATAAAAGATTTACCATTGGCTAGAAATACAGTTAAAGAAAGAATCCTGCAAATGGTTTAACAACATAACTTATCAACAAAAAAGAGATATAAAATCTTCTAGTTTAATTTCTCTCTGGCTTGATGAATGGATCAGCTCATTTATTTTTATTTGCTATTGTGTTGGGAATAATATCAAAAAAGAATTGATCAGTAGATATTTGCAATAAAGTTTCAAATGTACTTACTGAAAAAAAATAGATGTTTCCAAAATTATATCAGTAACTATAGATGTTGCTTGAAGTATTCTTAATTTATTTACCAACTGTACTGGACATTCATTTTTGGGTTTTCATTACATTATACATCAGCAGGTTTTATGCACAAAAGGCAGCTTTAAGCCACTGGATGATGTTATGAACGTTGTGACTAAGTTAGTCAATTTTATATCTACACAAGCTCTAAATAAACAAAAAAATATTAAATTTATTGAGTGAATGAATTCAGTATACAATGGTTTATTTATGTACAACAATGTCTGATGGTTAAGTTGAGAAAAGTTTTCAAAGATTCTATAGACTGTTTTTACAAAATGAGGAAATTATTGAAAAATATAATGAATTAATGGATGTTGAATGGCTTTCAAAATTAGTTTTTTACTGATATGTGTTTATACCTAAATGAATTAAATGTGAAACTGCAACATTATAATAAGACAAATGTTGTCAGGTTTGATTTGATAAAAGCATTCGAAGTTAAATTACAAATTTTCAATTGTGATGCTATTTCTTATACCTTCAAATATTTTCCAAATATAAAAAAGTTCTTGACTGATTTAAAATCTCATGAGAAGCCAGATCAAGTAAAATTGATGCAAGAGTTTTGTACTGTTATTCAATCAAAATAACTGATGGATTTTCTTTAAGATTTACACAGTTCAGACAATTTTCAGAAACACCAAAATTTATTTTATACCCAGACATATCAATGGATAGTCTCAAGTTAGAAATTTTTAAGTGACTTAATTTGGAAGCTATGGAAATGCAATCAATCGATTTTCAATCCAGTTCTATATGGAAATAGAAATTTGTTGATTTGAAGAATAAGTTAGAAACAATGGGAAATGATCGATTATTGGTCATATGTAAAAAGAATGCTCTGTCTTGCATTGGTGGTCGAGAGGTCAGCGCGACTGCCTTGCACTTGCAGGCAGTTGCCCGGGTTGCGGTTCGCGTCCCGGCTGATGCTATGACACTTAAAAAAAAAAAAAAAATGCTGAAGAGAAACTATTGACTGCCTGGAATGCTATTCCTGAAACATTTAATTGTTTAAAAAAATTTGCGATTAATGAATTTAATTAAAGACAGTTCGAGAAATAGAATGTCAAATGAATTTAGTCAGCATGTTCATTATTAAAAGTGACAAAATATGAACCGGATATAAAACATTTGGCATCCAATGTACAACAGCATATGTTTATTTCCAAAATTTTGTTTTAATTACTATTAATGTTTTACTATTATATTTTATTCAACTTGTGCCCTTCTAATTAAATATCGTTCACTTGTATTTAGTTTATTTAGAAATTTTGATTATTATTGTTACTATTTTGCTTTATAAACTTCTAAAAAACTGTAATAATTAAGTTGTTTATATTTTGATTTAATAACTGTATAACACACCAATCATTCAATAAATATTTTTTGGAAATTTTTGGGAGGCACACGTAAAAAGGTTCGACACCACTGTACTAGAGTATGTACCCCCCCCCCCTTTTTTTTTTTTTCAAAAAAATTATATTCTCTTTAAATTTATTATTTATTAATATACATAATCTAATAATTAGAGAAACAGCTATTGAATGAATGACCTATAGTCATTTGCTTGGGACAAGTACCAAAATGATAGGTTAACCACATCGGTCTTTTTCACTTAATCAAATTAATATTTTCACTTTTTACTTTTTCTTGACTATTAACAATCCAAGAATTTGTTATTGAGACAGTGCTATTTAGATACATACGATATAAATTTTTAAATAATACTTTTATTCAATATTTTTAAAATTAGTATTTTAATTATAAATAAACAGTGATACATATTCAAACAATTTAGCCTGCGTGGTTTAGTGCAGTGCTGGAGCGTAAGGTGAGATCAATTTCTATTCTGGCACTTCCTGTGCTTTGTGAACTTACAAGCAATAAAACCGTTCAATTATATTATTTACAGCATTTTGCCTTTATATATTTACATTTTACTGCTTATTCATACTTTTTCACTATTAAATTAAATAAAAATCTTTTTATTAAAATTATTCAAAAAAGATACCTTATTATTCAAAATATAAAGTTTTTAGATTAAACAATTTCAAATCTCACCAATGTTTTGAACGATTTAAATTCAAGTGACCTATTGAATGATTTTTGTTTTTTCAATTTAATTTTTCTTACTTAAATAATTGTAAACGCTTTAAATAATACTGTCTTAAAAATACTTTTTTTAATTTTAAAAAAAAAAAGTTTTATTGGGTGGGGGGCAAGTTTGATAAAATATTATAAAAATACTATAAAATAAATTCGCTGTTATATTGTCCCTTTGACATGCATTATGAGAATTTGTAAATGGATTTAAACTTTATATTTTAAGTTTACAAACAAAAAAACTTGAAAGCTCATATAGCTTATTGTAATTTAGTTAGTGAAAATGTTTTTGTTTTTTACTGAAACCTTTTTTTACTTCTGTAGCTGTTAAGTATAACTTAAGCTAAATCAAAAGACAATTTAGAAAGAAAAGATATCAAATAAAATATTGAAAATAGAAGTTTTTTAAAAAACTTTGGAATCATTTTATTTTATAAAGCATTAGCATCTTTTTTAAAAAAAAATTGTACAAGCTACAATGCTGGTCTTTAGTAAAACCAATGGACACTAGTTGACCACAATAAATCCAGATTTTTGAGACCAGGTTCTGGCTTGCTGATTTTTTTTTTTTTAGAAAGGGGACTTATTTTTACTGCATCTATTTCAACTTTTATTTTATTATTCAAGCTAACTTACAAATATTCTATAATTTTTAATGCAAACTGGCATGATTATATAATAAGAACAGTCTGATATTAACTTAGAAAATATATATTTTGGGCTTTAATTATAAAGTAATTGCAAAAACTTTTGATCTTTTGCAAAAGAACATTTCAAGATTGCAATAAAATTTATTATTTTATTACAATTGCAAGTATTAAAAAGCCAGTGATATTTTTTTTAAATATCGCTATATAGAATGTTTAAACTTTGCTTGATGCAGACTATTTATAATATGAAGCTTGTAGCTAAAATATTACCAAGTGTAAAATTGTATTTGCTTTGCAGAAGAAAGAAATTGGATTGAACAAGTAGATGATTATAATCTCTTTTTTTTTGAAGGATTGGATCAATAACTGAAAGAAGATTGATTTTGCATTGAATTTTCTAAGGATATAAATTGATATTTTCTATCATTGTAATTTTTAGATATACTAATGAAAATGGGTTTTATTAAAAAAATATTTTGCACAATGATTACTATAGCTAATATTATAAGTATTTATTTTCTTCCATTACTTCTTAGAGAAAAAAAACTTTTTTTTTTTGGGGGGGGGGGGGTAATATTATTGCATCAATACCAATTAAAAAACTTTTTTTTTCTTTTTATAAATATTAATATATGTGTATTGAAAGAAACAGCAAACCATATTTTGTAATTATTGAAAATAATTATAATGTTTCTGTAAATTGATATGGTCTGTTGTTATTTAATTTTTTTGCACAAGATATAGAATGCCTATCAAGAGTATTTTGATTAGATTAAAAAAAAAAAAAATTCATTCACAAACAGTGGTATTTTATGGATTATGTTATTTGGGAATCAGAATGAAAAACAAAATTACTTCACTTGAATTACTTGTATTGCATTTTATTTTCAATCTGATCATTCTCTTAAGCATTATATTATGAGTATAAATTAGTCTGTTTAGAATGACTAAAACTAAAAATCTTGACTGAATTTTTGACATTAATTGTATTATTATTAACCTGGTTAAAAAACATATAGCATTCTCTTCTTTTCTGAGTAATAAAATAGTAGTAGTAATAAAATATAAGTTTATATTTTTATTATAAACTTGTTATTATTATTATTTGTTTATTATATCACCATCATCTTCTTCTTCTTTTTCTTCTTCTTCTTCTTTTTTTTTTGTAACCAATATAATAACTTATGAAATACATCTCATAAAGTTCTGCTTGTCTGGATTTATATTGTCTTACATGCACACACATATATATTGTAAGCTTTTTATACTACTATCTCAGGGGTTTAGAACAGTGGGGTGTGGAGACTCAGATACTGATATAAAATTATGATGATTTATGAATACTCTCCTAGGGATGGAAGTAATAGTTGACTCTAGCTCAAGTTAGCCAAACCAACAACCACTCTCCATTGCAAATTAATAATAATAAAAAAATTAAACACTATATTTATTTATTGGTGAAATATCTCTTAAGTGCTTCGATTATCAAAAAAAAAAATGTAAATAGCACATATCAACTAGAAAGGTATTCAAATGCTGCAGCGGGAGAAAGGCTTTTATGTCCACCCACAGCATCCAGCAATATATCATAATCCTACCATGTATGATGAACTCTATTTAGAGTTAATAAAATCATTGTATAAATTGACATATTTGCGATATGAGTTTGCAGTGATTACATCATCATCTCTTTAAATTGGAAAGAAAATACTATCTAATTACTCCCTTATGTAGTAATTTTAATTGTATGAAGGTATGATTAGATTTCAGTATTGAAATATCGATTTATGATTAGATTTGAATGTGATTGGAGTTCTGGAATTTGTGAGATCCAAAACATCAAAATACAGACACAGTTTTATTAAAATTACAAAACTTTATTAACAATATTTACACATCTTTATAGCTCCCTCTTCTTTCAGATTAAATTAAAAAAAAAAAAAGTCGCAGTATCAATAAAAAGGATATACTTACTAATCGGCTAATATACCTTTAGAACCATAAGTACGCTAGGGAATTATATTTGAAGCAATAATAAACAATTATTAACTAATTTTATTCTATGTCTTAACTCTTAATTTTTACAAACTTCAACTTTAAACTACATTTCTCAACATATGTTTGGCAACACTGGTCGCAAAAAATATTTTAACTAGTAAAGTATATTCATAAACTAAGCATTAGGCAGAATAAATTCATATGCCCATTTAAATCATTTTAAATATCTCAACACTATAGAATGTCTGCTTTTCCTCACGTTTATAGACAAACGGTTTTAAGCGTTACACACACACACAAAAAAAAATTAACTATCCTATAAGTCACATTTACACACACATATATATTAAGCATAATCAATGTCTCCAACCAGAGTAATATTTATTTATCTTACTAGTCCAGCGAATATATGCTTCAGCCGTCAACTGGAAATAGATACACACTGCTTAACATGAAATCGCACTTTAACTTTTATGCACTATAAGTAAATAAGAAAGTTCTTAAATCAATTTCATGACCTTACCATCATTATAAACATTATTTCATAATTCTCCCTTTAAATAAACATACAATAGTAAGGAAGAGACTGTACAAATCAATGTAGTAATATTGGCAACGACCCAAGGAATAAGAGAGCACCCTTTCCCTCAGGCTCAGATATGCTAAGACTTAGTCATTATGCATATATAAGAACGGGCTTGCACAAAGTATTACTACTAAATATACAAATCATCTTACAATGTAATATGATTATGGAGCAAGGAATTCATCCTCTAGCTCCTTATAATAAAAAAAATTATTTTTAATAAACTATTTGATGAGCAAACTATGCTCCATCCCCATATCAAGATGGTGAGAATTTAACCAATCTTGAACATACTAAGGCCACTTGCCAGTTCACATAAATATCAAAGATTAATTTTAACTTACACAGTTATTGCATCAATGTATAAACCAATAATTTTTGAAATCCTAATATGGTTACATGTAAAATAACTTCATATTGTTAACAGTAAAAAAAATATTAAATTAAAAAATGAGCGTCGTTCACATAATAATTTCTACTTCTCCAAATTGGGACTAGACCATGTCAATATCTCAAACATATACATTAAAATAAAATAAAAACTCATTAATTCTGTTATAATCGAAATTTTAAGTAATAACCCATTCCAATAAACATATTTCACACTACACACTTCCATGCATCTTTCTCAATATCAATAAGAGAAAGCAAGATATTCATATGATAAATGAAGGCATATTTTGGGCTACCATGCTAATCTTAAATCTAAACAATCTAAATATTTCCTAACTTTCAACTCATGAGCTTAACAACTATTATCATAATGCATTAACTAAATGGATTACAAAGCAAATAACCATTGATAATTAAAAAATATATATACTTATAATCTCTATAGCATAGTCCTCCTGAATTCCGTGCTGATCTTCGTATATGCAGTAATCCCATGAATAACTCTGTGTGCACACATTAAATCCTACAGGTTAATCCATAGCAAGTTATTTAAATCAATTTTATGAAATAATACAGTAGGTCCCAATGTAAGATTCAATTCAGAAAACACACAGTTACTAATTCAAAGTGTTTCATCTAGGAGACTCACACTATTCCCTTATAATTATCATACTTATTCAAATGAGGTAGTAATTTCTAAATCATCCATTTTATTCATTTTAGACATTTACCATTTCTTCAGCTGGGATTTTATTTCATATTTTCACATAATTTAAACAAGTTTATCACAATTTATAGGCATAACGATTGAGTTTTTTTTTTTAATTACAATATCTCCTTTTGGTATATCATATTAAATTTCAATTACATCCTCAATACTTCTTTCATTGACAACTTCTGTTTTATATAGTACTAGTGATAAAAATAATATTCCAGGTGGGATTTGACATATACTCTTTATATTACAACTTCAGCTCCAGTCTTCTCTTGAATAAGTTTTATTTTATTTTATAACACCAACAGTTATATTTTATTAAACATCGTAATTAATTGATTGAAGGAAATGCCAATACAATTTATGATTTCCATATTTTCATAAAAGTAACTTTTAGTCTTTGACAAACACTGTACTATTTTCTAATCCACTATAACAATGGCAGTCATTTTGAGAATCACAATGATAATTAACTTTGGGAAGAAAGAATACATATCTTATATAAAAAATTTAAGCATGCATTATATTTTCACAATAATATACCATTTGATTCAATATTTTGGATCAGATATTGGAGCCAGCACAGATGATAATACTTCTATATTATTTAGATTGGAGATTGTAGACCCTTATAGAGGCACACCCAAGAGAAAATAAAAAAGAAGAAACCCCTCCTAGAAAATGTCCGAGTTTTATCATCTTGACCTGTCCATCAATCTCTGATCTCTGTCTTCTGTCAATTAAATCTTTATATCCTAATTTTAATTGGCTATTCCCTATTGTTTTAAAATTAAGTGTCTACACTCAGACAGACATCATGTGGTTCCTATGGAATATTTTTCCCGCTCAGAACGAAAACCGCTTGAGAGAGCCAATAAAAAAATTTAATAATGATAAAATATATATATAGCAGATTAACTTTGAACTCAAAATTTTGAATGAGAATCTTTTGCTATAGATACGAAATTTAGATAAAATTATTGCTCTCTCAACAGTCTTTCGAACGATACCTCACATACTTTATTAAGATCAATTGTTATTTTTATAATTAAAATTTTTCATACATTTTCAACATGCACATTCACACATACGTGATTCTGCTTGATCAATTCTAACATTTTTGCTTAACACTTAATTCAACATGCAATTTATTATTTTATTATTATTATTTATACTTTACAGCTAATCCTTACTTCCCAAACAGATTCGCCCCCCCCCCCCAATTAATTATTTTTTTTTACTAAACAATGATTCTATCAATCCTATAAAATACTTATCCCTTCCCTTATCTATTCTACTCATTAACAACAATCTTTGAAATATACTCACTAAATAATTACATACTCATTTTGACTGCTTAAGACCCTTAATATTCCTTTTACATTTACATTAATGAATAAGTTACTTTCATTTTGAGCATTTATGACTGAGATTGCATTACATATTAAACAACTGTTAAAGTTTATCCAAACATTAATGTGTACTTAAAATTACTATTATCTAAACATTTTTATAAGGAATTTAATGTATTACATGTGAACATTTTTTAGCTAAACTACTAATAGCAATATAAGTTTCAAACTTAAGAAACTTTGGTAAAAACCAACAGTTACAATATATATGTATTGTTTATTTCATACATAAATAATAAATTAATTTATAATGATAATATGTTTAACTCTAATACTAGTAACGTTTTTGTCTCAATTCCCAAACATAAGCATTGGGAGTTTATTTCTAGTCATTTATGGCAATGCAGTACAACATTAAAAAAAATTTATGGCTCATTAGACAGTTTTATTAAAACTCCCTGATTAATTTTTTTTTGCCAATACTATCCTTTACTAATATTATTATGTTTTAATTATTATTTGTTATTCTATATTTTTTATTATTATGTTTGGATTTTCTTGTTTTTAATATAAACATTCATGGAATATGAATTAAGACTGCAAAAATTAAGCATTTCTTCAGTTCTAAAAATTTTGATATTATTTTTATCTCAGAAATATGGCTTTCTTATCACATTTCAGATGATATATTTATGGATAAAGAGCATAACGTATTTTAAACAGATAAAATTCTGATGTTGCTTACAGAAGTGGAGATGCGCTCATTATCTTTAAATGTAATTTTATACATAAGTGTATTCCTATTTCATTATCTTCTTATGAAGCTAATTGATGAGAAATATATTTGAAAAATAATGTTAACTTTTTTTTTTTGGTAATGCCAAGATTAAGTCAACATTATCATTTTCAGAACTAAATGAATTATTCTGTATTTTTGAAGACTTTTAAATCAAATATAAATCATATATTGTTATTACTAGTGATTTACATTTTCTTAATTTATATTTTAGTAGATTTAATCTCACTTTCAACCTAAAGCATTGAGGATGATTCTGTTTTGTCATTTGTTATATCTAAAACAATTTAATCCTATACTAATTTCAATAATCACATATTAGACTATATTCTTAATAATTTTTCTATAATTGAATGTTTTACTACTTCTTTTTTTTTTTTTTTTTTTGAATAATTAAATCATTCTACCTTAGAATTTTATATTAGTGATCAATTTAATGGGACTTTCCCTTTCAGAACCATTAAAATAAATTTATTTGTATCTTTATTTTTACAATTATCTAATTTTAACTAAAAAAGTTAACTGGAAAGGAAGATTACTCTATGAAGTTTTTTGACCACTCATTTAGTAGCTAATTGACAAATTTATTCCTAAAAAGATTTTTTTAATTAATTATTTTCCTGGCTGATCTTTAATATTTCTTAAAGAAATTATTAAAAGGAAATAATTTCACCATTGGCATTACTGGAAAACAAAGAACTCAAATTACTATAACAATTTTTTTAATAATAAAAAATTTTCTAAGATTATATATCAAGAGATTTTTAAAAATTCATACAAAATAATGAAATTCATAATTCTGATAATCCTAAGCAATTTTGCCATCTAATCAAAAATTTAGGTATTACTAAAAGAATGTTACAAAGTAATAACAATTCAAATCTAGTTGCAGATGATTTTTCTCATTATTTCTCAGAGCATTCTAAACAATCAAAATCTCTTACAGATCTGACAGAAAATAATGATCGAATTGATGAAAAGATAACATTTAGTATATTTATTTAATTTGACATAATTTTTGCTATCATACAGATTAAATTATATTCTAGTATGGATCTTGACAATATTTGAGATTTCATTTATAAGAATGTGCTGAATATATTGCTTGTCCTCTTTCGCATATTTTTAATTGCTCTTTAACAAATGGTATTTTCCCTAAATTCCTTAAATTTTCTAAAGTTGTACTTATTTTTAAGAAAGGATCTAAAAATTCAGTAAGTGACTATAAACCTATTTTAGTTCTAGACACTGTTGTCTGAATATTTGAAAGATGCTTATACAAAAAAATTACTTTCAATGTCAATAAGTTTTGGCATCAGAGCAACATTGCTTTTTATCTAATAAGTCCATTGAAATAAATTTTCTATTTTTGATCACATTTCCAATTTAATTGAAGATCAGTCTAAGTTGGGTATTTTTAAGTCCAAAGCTTTTAATAGGGTTAATCCTAAAATTCTTCTTAGAAAGCTCTGCAGATTAGGTTTTTCCAAAAGATTAATTAATTGGTTAGACTCTCCTTAAAGACAGAATATCTTGTGTGAAATTTAACAATAAATTATCATCACTGTTTTGTTGCTTCATTATGGTACCTCAATACAGTGGTCTTGCACCATTATTATTTAATGTATATATTGACAATCTTAAAAATTATATTAAAGTATTATACCTTCTATGATTGCAAAATTTTCAGGTGTATCTGTTCTATTAGTGCCTATTTTTTTACTTCGAAAAGATATAGATTCTTGAAATGGTATGAAAATAATTATAAAAACATAAATATGTTTAAGTGCTCTGTTGTCTCTTATTTTAGAAAATCTGAAATCTTAAGGTTTTTCTACTACATCTATGCCTCTAAAATCATAACAAATAATTACCAAATAATATTTTTCAATAATAGTTTTCCATTATCACATTGATTTTATGGTGAACAAAACTCTCAATGTTACAGAAGCTATTTATAGATATAGAAAAGCATTTAATAAATATACAAAAGTGAAACTTTTTATATCTTTGGTATATCCCATCTTGGAGTGTGTATCAATTATATGGAATTATCATATCAAGACAGATATCATAAAAACTCAATCTGTGATTGACAAATTTTTTAAATTAAATAATCTAAATAATGATCAGTATATCATATTAAGGGTGACACACAAAAAAAGAGATTTTAAATATTTCTGCATAAAATTATTTCCCAGAATATTTCTGTATTTAACTTGCACTCTAAGTTAAGTATCAAAAAGTAAATTATAATAATCATAATCCTTTTTCCTTGGTTTACCCAGAATTTATAAAAAGACTTTGTGAATAAAGACATTTCTTATTTAGATTTTAAACAATTCATTAGAGCTATCTTAAAAAATATTATCTTTAGTCGTATTTGGTGTATTACCTTTTTACTTATTTGTTGATTTCATTCTTTTTCTACTTTGTTTCTATTATTTTATGTTAATCTATACTTTCATATATTAATTCACTGTGCAATCTATAATTGACTTAATGCTATGGATATGTACATTAAATAAAGAATTGAATTGAATTTTTACTATATTTCACGTGCCAATTATGACATAGGAAGGATAAAACACATTTTCATTTTCTCTATGATTGCTCTGGCCTTACAGTAGTAAGAAAGTTAATTACAAAACTTGGTATAGAAATAATTTTAATTCAATTAAAACTATAAGGAATTTATTTGATAAAGATTCTTTTCTAAATATACATGCTACTACATTTAACCTATATGCATTGTGATGCACAAGATGCACATTTATATATGGATATAACACAAGACATCATCCTAATATTTTTTAATAAATTAGAACAACTAAAGCTGAGAGAAAAAAATTGCTTCATCAGTCATATTTGAAACTAAATGGTTTTAATAAAGCAACAGTCAAGCCTTTAGCCCATATTTTATAATAATTTAAAAATAAAAAATAACAATACAACAAATGATATACTGTTATAAGGTATTTAAAGTTTTTTTTATTATTTGCTATAGTTTATTGTATATATATATATATATTCTTTACAATGTTCCTTTTTTTGTTCCACCTTTTTATATATATTCCTATTATAGCAATTGTTTTTCTTTTTCACCATTTATCATTGTAATGCTTACCTTTATAAATATGTAAATTTTTGATCTGTAACCTATTATGAATTTTAAATAAAGTTTCTTTTTTTGAAAAGTAATACTACTAACAACCACAATAATAATAATAATAATAATAATAATAATAATAATAATAATAATAATAATAATAATAATAATAATAATAATAATAATAATAATAATAATAATAATAATAATAATAATAATAACAACCATAATAATAATAATAATAATAATAATAATAATAATAATAATAATAATAATAATAATAATAATAATAATAATAATAATAATAACAACAACAACAACAACAACAATAACAATTCAATTCATTTGTAAATAACAGTTTAGTAGTCACACGTATTTAAAATAGTAATGCAATAATACATTTCTTTTATTTATTGGTGTTTCTGATGTAATATGTCTTTAAGTTTATTTCTAAATTGGACTAAATTTAAATGGAAAATATCCACCTCCTTGAATCTATTTTTATATTCCAATTGTAGTCCTTATTTAATGTATGTATGTATATATATATATATATATATATATATATATATACATACATACATTAAATCTAGAAATCAAGATTTATTTTATATATATATATATATATATATATATATAAAATAAATCTTGATTTCTAGAGTTAAAAATTGGAATCTTAAGGGCAATCTTAATTATATTCTGGTGAAATTTTGCCATGTATTAATTTAAATAAAAATATTATGTATAGTTTTAATCTTTTATTGAAAATATTATTGCTTTTATATCAATATGTACCATCATGAGTATATGTATAATATTAATCTTGAATTTTTGCTGATTGTTTATAGATAAATGATTATAATTATTTCATATGATAGATTCTTAGTGTAGAACCAGTATTATCAGAATATTAAAAAATAGTTTGTAAATTTTTAATTTGAGGTAAATATTTAATCTCAAGATTAGATCCATAATTTTGTAGGATATTTATTGCTATCTGAATGTAATTATTAAAAAAAATTATTGGTAAAGATAATGCCCAAATTTTTCTTCATATTTCTAGATATTACCATTAATATAAGTGCAATTTATCCCCCTTGCTTTGAACACTTTTTAGCAAATTATTTTTTATTGTAGATATGTATGGTAAGCACCCAGATTAAAGCTGTAAGTCACAGTATTTTAAAAAAATAAAAAAGTTTGTTGGTCTTGTTTAATTTTTATTTCACTTGATCCGTGGATAATGGAGGTTTTGAAATATGATATTAAGTAGATAACCATGGCAACCTAATGCTTTAAAATAATATTATTTACTGCTAATTCTAGCATCAAATCATAAATCTGTTGTAATCAATTTCAGAAAAAAAAAGTGAACAGGTGAATAAATAAATGGATTTTGGAAATAGTTATGTGAATAAAAAAAATCACTTGAATAAAATCAGTATTATCAATAAGTATTACACATTTCAATTTCTATTATTACAGTTACCAATTATAAAATTAAATGTTTTATGTTTTATATATGTTAGTTCATAAATTAGTTATAAAAAAATTATTATTAAAAAACATATGTAAAAATATTTGTATTAATAAGAATGTATCAAAATCATAATATAAATTCTTTATTTCAGTTTAAATG
Source organism: Epiperipatus broadwayi (assembly GCA_028023455.1). Taxonomy (NCBI): domain Eukaryota; kingdom Metazoa; phylum Onychophora; class Udeonychophora; order Euonychophora; family Peripatidae; genus Epiperipatus; species Epiperipatus broadwayi. The sequence continues at coordinate 37,547 of JAQFVV010000655.1, forward strand.
ACAAATAATATTGAACTTGTAAAACAGTATTTTATTTTCACTGTATTCAATTATTTTAAAATCTCCATTTCACTTATTAATTGGAGCAAATTTTATCAAACAATTTTCTTGCACTATTGAGTTAAATTTGAGCAATATTTGTTAGTTGTTGTAAGAACAGTAACATCATTAAGAATATTTTGTAAATAGAATGGAGATGCTGTAATTTGAGTTCTTATAATTTTGTCATTGCCAAGAATGGATACGTTTTTATCTGCCTTTAAAAATTTATCCAATTTTATTGTTTAAGTGATTAATTTCTAAAACTATGGAAAAATAAATTTTAATTATCTCCCCATTCAATTGGGGCCAGTTCATTGATGAAGTTCCTGAGGTTATGACAAAATGCAAAACAAAAGAACAAAAGTCATCAAAATGTGCAAGCCAGCTGTAAAAAAAATATTCTCTTGTCAAAAATCTAGAATTTAATTAACCCTAATTATATGTATATGGATATCATATTTCAGATCAATAGATTTTGCAAGATTAATTAAATTATGTGTAATATCAAGCAATCTAAATTTCACTTTCTTAATCTGGAAAGAAAGGTTAGCATTTATTATTTACCTGGATATGGCTGAATTTTTGTCAATGAAAAAAAAATTCTCTTTATACATGATTATTAATGAAAATGGAAAATAAAACCAGTAATGTGTTATTTGGCATCAATTAAATACCTATTGTTTAAAAACTTGGATACATTTATATGCTTAAGAGAAATATCAGAATTTAAATGCGAAAGTAATTGGATTCAAACTCATGAGTTATCTTTTATGCTCATCTTCTCTATTTAAGAGAAAATTGTCTCTAAACATTAAAATCAGAAACCCAGAACCAGAAGCTCAATGAACTAGTAGATAAAAATTAACAGACTTTGACTTAGATGGTATAATTTATATGTATATAAGTATTTTTTGTCAAAAAAGAATATAGTTTACATTTGTTTATATTTCATTTTAAAATTTAGGGTTGAAAGATATGTATATAGTTTATTATAGAATTTACACAATAAAAAAGTCTGAGAGATTCACTTTTGTTCTCATTATTTATTATTACTATTGTTATAAACCAATAAATTTAGAGTTTATTTAAAATCCAGTGAGTCTTTCAAATTATTTCTTTTGAATGTGCAAGATGATTTTGGTATTTAAGTTTGATCTAAGATCAAATCCATTTTGGTAAGTGAAATAGATTTAGATTTGTGTCTATTTTTTTTTATATATTAACATTATTCTAGATTCATGTATATTTTCTTTTATATTAACATTATTCTTAGGTCCAATTAAATATAAATGTGATATTTATCATCATATTGAAATATTTGTTTGCTTATCTAAGTCAATATTACTGGTAGAAATAATTTCATTAATTCAGAGTTGATTATTTATTTGCTTATCTTGCCCAGTTACAAAATCTTAATAGATTTTATTCTATCATTAGTCAAAATGATCTGTTTTAATTACCTTTAAACTTCTTCAAAGAGGGAATCATAAATTTCATTAACTGGTATAATTATCTTTGGCTTGGATAACTGCCAATTATCATCATATATAGTTTAATTGTTATAAAATCCATTTTATAATAGATTGATTGGAGATTTGTGTAGATGAGTAATATCAGTGATTGTAAGTCAGTAAATATTCAATAGAAATCTACAGTATATTTTATATAATGTGATTGGGGTACTGTAAAATGGGAAATCTAATGGATTTATTGATAATAAATTCTTGTAGAGTATTCTATTCCTGAACATAACTTAAGCAAGAATTGCACATCGATATAACACAAAGGGTGAACAAAATATTAATATTATGTTTAGTGTTTTATTAAAGTAGATACATAACTGAGTAAAGGTTTATTTCATTAACACATTATAAATAGTTTGTAGGTTTATGAAACATTTTCAAAATGTAATTATAATTATTTAAAAACTAGTTGATTTAAATAGAAAGTCATTAGATATTAAGGTAAATTTGCATTACTATAAATAATATTAGATTTGTAAAGTATATCAGAATTTAGTTATTAATTGATTTGAATTTAATTTTATTCAATTATTAATCCAATAGATATTTTAAGCATGCATCATTGTTTAAGGCAATGATATATGATTTCACTACTTATTGCAGTTTACTTTGGGAATAGTGAATAGATTTGTTGATGTCTGAGGCAATGATCTCATTTGCTTTATTTCATTTTAAATACTATCTGGATAAATTAGATTTTGATATTCTTAGTATTTTATGATAGTGCAGTGAACAATCTAAATAATTGTGTATGGGAAATATTGTTATTGCCTAGTGTGATCAATAACTGAGCTAGATAATTTTACATGGGTTCTAACAGAGTTACTATTTGTTAATGCATGTTTTGCTCTGTGATAAATAATATAAATGTTAAGGGCATTTTTATGGCAAATGTTGACTGAACAAATGTAGAGAGGTAATGAGGTAAAAAGTCCATTATTATTGTGACAGAATAGCTATCCTGTGCTATTCTATGATGATCATGTCCAAGTCACAATTGTTACAAAATGCCAAATCAACTTTCCGGTTGTTAACAAAATGGCATTTTGCATTTAGGCTAGATCTATAGTAGAATGAATGACATTTCAATTCTGAGACATAGTTAAGTTTTTTATATTATTATCCCATATCATATTCAATAGTTCATTACAACTGGTGACCAATGATTGGGCTATGTTTTATTAAAATTAGATTGATCATTTGTGCAGCATCATCACTTTTTATCATGCTACAGTAAATACAATCTTGCATTTCATCAGAACTAAAAAGTGTTTAAAGTAAGGTGCATTTATAAAGGACATGGTGGATTTAATAATATTTGTGATTAATATAATAATAAGCAATATTAATCATAGTTTTCTTGGAATAAAATACTGTTACATTTATGTTAATTTTTATACTATTAACTTTACACCATTTACCAAATTTATTAACATAACTTGGCAATATTTTAAGATCATTTGCTTTTCTGTTTTTTTTTTAAATATATTAATAGCATCAGCATAACATAGAATGTTTTTTTTATTTATCATAAATGTCAAATCAAATGTACAAATGGCAAACAGAATAAGACTAAGAACATTTCCTTGTAAAACTCCATATTTATAAGAAGCCATAGTTGAAGATTCTTCATTAATATAAACATAATTTTCTCTATCAATAAAAAGTGAATGTAAGAGTTTTAAAAGTTTGATAGACAATCCCATTATGTCTGCTTTCAACAAAAAATCCCATGATCTACTCTTTTAAATGATAAAGCTGATAATTGAGGTCTATAGCTTGTGATGTGGCATCTGAAATGTGTAACAAATTTGTTTCTACTGTGTATCCAGGAATAAATCCATGCATAAAGTATGGAAAGGTATTTTTAGTGCTATATGATTGTATAATAAATTATTTTCTCAAATAGTTTTACACATATTGATAGAAGAATAATGGGTCTGAAATTTGAAGAATTTATTTAATTTCTAAATTACAAATTGGAATTACTTTTGAGATTTTCTTAACAGTCAGATATCAGTAGGTAATAAACTTAAAACATTAATTGCATGTTATAAGTTAAAAATAAAAAAAATGTTTCTTTTTACATATCAATAGATAAAAAATATATAGAACATTTTATAAATTCAGAACTTTGGCCTGTGTGTTTAGTATTAATGTCCTTCTATGGTAAATTACAAAACAATCAATGTTAATGACTGGTGATAATCCTAAAAATCCAATTCTACAAATATCCATAAATAGTTAACATGTCACAACCATATTATATACATATTACTCATAATGAAAATATTGTAAATAAAAGTCCTTAAATATCTATTAAAATATTAGAGGTCTATTTACTAAACTATGTACAATTAAGTATAGGGTTTTGACAGAAAATACTATTTGTCTAATAGAAACTTGACTAAAAAGCATATGTGATAAAGGATTTATAAATAATTGGCATAAGTTATACAGTTGTGATAGAGCATTAGATATTGATTCTAGAGGAGGAGGTACATTAATTGCAATCAGGAATCATATTGCTTGGAAACTCATATTTCTAATTTTTTATTTGATGCAGTATAGTCTGAAATTGAACTATATAGATATAAATTATTACTGGGCAGGATTTGTATTTCATCTAATGTACCACATAAAACTTTGAAAGTAAACTGGCACTTGAAGCCCTCCTCATTACATATAGACATGACATAGTCATTATGAGAGATTGGAATATTATTTACTATAAAAATAATGATAATCAAAATGATAACTGTAAGTGTAACTATTGAAGTAAATAAATATATTTAATAAAAATGGCTTCCACATTAGATCTAATTATTATTAACAGCTAATCTATTTGAGACCAAAAATGTGACTACCCTTTAGTGACTGAAGATGTTCATAATATTGCAATTAAAATTGAATTATCTCTAAACTTTAATATGATACCTGCAATATGATCTAAAAGAAATTATGCTAAAGGTAATTATTTTGGCTTGCATACAGAAATTAAAAAGACCAATTGGGAAGATATATGTAACTGCAATTATGCAGCAAAAGTTGCAGTAATTTTTGAAAAATTGTTTCTTAATGTAGAGAAATCCATTCTTCTAAAAACTATCAGAACCCATAAATATCCAAAATGATTCTCTAGAAAGCTTATAAAATGCATTAAAAGAAACAACATTTTTATTCTTTATATAAGAAATATAAATATATAATGTATCTAAATAATTTTAAGCATTATTATTCATTCATTAAAAATTAGAAAAACAAGATTATATTAAATATGTGCAATGAACCAAATAACTTTTGAAACATTATGAAAGGCCACTTAAAAACTACAATTTAGTAACTACAGATGTTAATCATGATAAATTCATGGGATATGTCTTCTCAAAAGAATCATACTAATGGAAACTCACATGACTATCCTTTTTCAAAAAATTTCTTTAAAATGATAACATAATCACCATAATATAAATGCTAAAGAAATATATTAAAAAATAAAAGAGGCATTACCCATGATAATATACCAATGTTTATCAATAATAAAGATTTATTTTCTTTTATTTTAGTGTCTATAAATGTCATTATTAAATGACTTTGTATTGGAATACTAGTAATATTTATCAAATTTATTATAACTGAGTATATTCTTTTTGTTCAAATATATCCTTAATTTTTCTTTTTAAAACTGTTTTATAAAATAAATTTTCTCATTTTGTTCAATTTTAAATTATATAAAAGAGAAATAATTTAATATTTAAAAAAGTTTGTTACAACATTCCTGATAACTGAAGTGTGTAGAATGTATATCTAAAATTAAAGAAGAAATGATTTCAACATTAATGGCATTTACACTATTACAAGAATCAATTTTATTGCCACAGGTCATAGGTAACAATTATATTATTGAATTTAACTAAGTTTAAATCTGCATTCTTTTAAGCACTGTGCATGAAATATTCTAAAAGACTGACCAGTACAAGAAATAGATAATTGATTATCAAGAATATTAGTAGAACAAAAGTGACACAATCTAGTATTATTTGTATTATTACTAACTACTAATTTTTCAATCTTACTTTTTTTGCTTGACAAGTTTTTCAGGTAGAGTTTACCATTAGCTTGTTTTTCTGAGTAGAATTTTGTTTCAAACAAATATGATATACAAAGTCAACTGATTTAGGCTCATCATTTTGTATATTTATTTTATTAGACACATGGTGTGAAATTTATTTCCACATTTTTTTGCAAACAATTCTAGATTATTTTCTAAAAATAAAACCATTACAGCTAGTCCATAGTGTTCTTTATAATACTTCTGCACATGATATTATCATGTGTGTATACTTCTATATTTTTAAACATTTTGATGCACTTTTATAATCTCATTTACATATAGACTCATTATATTTATTAAAATTCTCTTTTTCTAAGATTAGCAAAATAGCAATATGATACATTTGAGATATAAAATGTATACATGTATATGAATATTTATTTGGGTTAAGATAAATTGTATTGGTAATTTTGTTATTAAACTCATTATTATTTATTTATTTATTAAAAACATTAAAATTTATTATGAATACACCATGATTTCCAACAACAACGTCAGTGAATAAAACAGAAATAATAATAATAATAATAATAATAATAATAATAATAATAATAATAATAATAATAATAATAATAATAATAATAATAATAATAATAATAATAATAATAATAATAATAATAATAATAATAATAATAATAATAATAATAATAATAATAATAATAATAATAATAATAATAATAATAATAATAATAATAATAATAATAATAATAATAATAATAATAATAATAATAATAATAATAATAATAATAATAATAATAATAATAATAATAATAATAATAATAATAATAATAATAATAGGCCAAGAAGCTAATGCACATGCACTTTGTAGCTTTAATTATATAAATGAATACTCTCACTTTCCAAACACAATATAAAGTCTTTGTGAAAAGATAGGATGAATCCATCTATCTTTTTGACCCAAACATTTATGTATGGGCAAATATTAAGTATTTGAAAAGTGAGAATATTCATTTATATAGTTAAATCTACAAAGTGCATGTGCATTAGCTTCTTGGCTTATTAATATTACAGTTTGTAAAAACATCATGCTTATAGATAAAATAAATGTCTTATTTAAATAATAATTATAATAATAACAACAACAATAATAGTAGTAATAATGATAATAATAGTAGGCCAAGAAGCTAATGCACATGCGCTTTGTAGTTTTAACTATATAAATGAATACTCTCACTTTCCAAACACAAGATAAAGTCTTACTGAAAAGATAGGATGAATCCATCTATCTTTTTAACCCAAATGTTTATGTATGGGAAAATATTAAGTATTTGGAAAGTGAGAGTATTCATTTATATAGTTAAATCTATAAAGTGCATATGCATTAGCTTTTTGGCTTATTAATATTTCAGTTTATAAAAACATCATGCTATATAAAATAAATGTCTTATTTAAATAATAATAATAATAATAATAATAATAATAATAATAATAATAATAATAATAATAATAATAATAATAATAATAATAATAATAGATAGTCATATGAAGACTATACTGCCACCATCAGATGGTGCTGATCACCATCAACGACCGGTTCAAAACTTGCAAGTGATAAATTTATTTATGAAAGTGGCTGAAAATAGACAAATAAAAATGCCTGAGGCAATATATGTCCAACAAATACATCAAACTACAAACTATAAAAAAAAACCAAAAAAATTCTATAATATTCAAATTATAAGCAAAAAAACCATGAAAATACGAGAAAGAGCTACCCCCCCCAATCAAAATTTCTTCACTTAAATCGACAAATAAAAATGGCTGAGGATATATATATCCAACAAATCATAAAAAAAAGAAAATGCTATAAAATTCAAATTATATATAAAAAAATGAACATATGAGAAAGAGCTAACCCCCCCCTCTAAAATCAAAATTTCTTCATTTAAATCGACAAATAAAAATGGCTGAGGATATATATATCCAACAAATACATAGAAACTACAAATTATAAAAAAAAAAAAACAAGAAAATGCTATAAAATTTAAATTATAAAAAAAAAACGATGAAAATATGAGCAAGAGCTAAGAAACATGGCAGAGAGAGAGAGAGTGGGAAATCCAAAAAAAGCAAATTATTTATCTTTAACATTTGCAAATATGAATCGGCAAATTAAGTAGCTTTCAATATTTGCAAACTATCAGATTTAAAAACAATGGTTATATAAAGCAAAAAAAATATTAATGGTTTGAAATTATGGCATCTCATCCAAAAGAAGTCAAATGTAAAACACCCCCCTCCCCCACTGAAGAATTTCTATCCAAAAATAACTGAAATGGAGAAATTAAATCAAACAAATACTTCTAAAATACAAATAAAAAAAATCGATCAAAAATAATTAAAAGCAAAGGTTATATAAACTAAAAAGAATATTACTGGTTTGAACATCCCCCTCCCCAATGAAAATTTTTTATCCAAAAATAACTGAAATGGACAAATTAAATCAAAAAAATACTTCTAAAATACAAATAAAAAAAATTCGATCAAAAAAATTAAAAGCAGTGGTTATATAAACTAAAAAGAATAATACTGGTTTGAAATTATGGCATCTCATCCAAAAGAAGTCAAACATAAATCATCCCCACTCCCCCAATGAAGAATTTTTATCCAAAAATAACTAAAATTATTTAGCTTCAAAGCAATTAATTGTTATCTGGCTTTCAAATTATGGCATATCTAATTTCATTAATAATATTTAATAATTAAAAAGCAATACAGAAAAAATAATTACTCATTACTTCCTTCATTTATAGTAGGCACTTGAATTTTTCCAGTTTTTTTGGTTCAAGAAATTGTTTTTCATGTGAAAATCAAATTACATTTTATTTTGAAAATGCAAACTGTGACATGCCATAAAAAAGATTATTTGAAAGATATAAATCCATTAGCTATCTCCCAAAATAAAATGAAAAATACAGTAAAGATGGCAGAATTTTGAAGCTCTTAACACACTTGAATAGTAACAGAAGATTAAGTAACGATGGTTATTTTGTGTTTAACACATTTGATGGCCTTTCCACAATTATGAGTTTCTCAATGTCCTGCCTTGTTCACAACTTTTCTTTAATTAAAATTATCAAATAATAAATGATTCTTCACCTATATTTTTTTATAATACATTGAACTTTGTTGAAATAAAACATTGTTTGCACCTATATTTTTTATGATAAGAAAGAGCTATTACATCACATTTCAATTTGCAACTTTGTTAAAATAAAACAATGAAATATGCATCTTATATATAATTTCCAGAATATGCTACTAAATTATATTTTTAAGAAAATATTTTCTCTTTGGCAAAATGCTAAAAAGTCATTTCGTATTTTGAATTGCATTAATGGTGTTATATTTTGTGGAAAGGTACATTGTTTGCACCTATATTTTTTAATGTAAGAAAGAGCTATTATGATACATTTCAATTTGCAACTTTGTTTAAATAAAATGTAATGAAATATGCATCTTATATAGAAATCATTTCTCTTTGTCAAAATTCTGAAGAATCATTTATTATTTGATAATTTTAATTAAAGAAAAGTTGTAAACAAGACAGGACATTGAGAAATTCATAATTGTGTAAATGCCATCAAGTGTGTTCAACACAAACTAACCATTGTTACTTAATCTTTTGTTACTATTCAAGTGTGTTAAGAGCTTCAAAATTCTGCCATCTTTGCTGTATTTTTCATTTTATTTTGGGAGATAGCTAATGAATTTATATCTTGCAAATAATCTTTTTCTATGGCACATCGCACTTTGTATTTTCAAAATGAAATGTGATGTGATTTTCACATGAAAAAAAATTTTTGAACCAAAAAACTGGAAAAATCCAAGTGCCTATTATAAATGAAGAAAGTAATTGGTAATTATTTTTTCTATATTGCTTTTTAATTATTAAATATTATTAATGAATTTAGATATGCCATAATTTGAAAGCCAGATAACAATTAATTGCTTTGAATCTAAATAATTTCAGTTATTTTTTGATAGAAATTTTTTATTGGAGGAGTGGGGATATTTTATGTTTGGTTTCTTTGGGATGAGATGCCATAATTTCAAACCAGTAATATTCTTTTTAATTTATATAACCATTGCTTTTAATTATTTTTGATCAATTTTTTTTATTTGTATTTTAAAAGTATTTGTTTGATTTAATTTGTCCATTTCAGTTATTTTTGAATAGAAATTCTTCATTGGGGGAGTGGGGATGTTTTACATTTGACTTCTTTTGAATGAGATGCCATAATTTTAAACCAGTAATAATTTTTTTACTTTATATAACTGTTGCCTTTAAATCTGATAGTTTGCAAATATTGAAAGCTACATAATTTGTCAATTCATATTTTCAAATGTTAAAGGTAAATAATTTGCTGTTTTTGGATTTACTGCTCTCTCTCTTTCTCTGCCATATTTCTTAGCTCTTTCTTGTATTTTCATCAGTTTTTTTTATAATTTGAATTTTATAGCATTTTCTTGTTTTTCTTTTATAATTTGTAGTTTCTATGTATTTGTTGAATATATATATATATATCCTCAGCCATTTTTATTGGTCAATTTAAGTGAAGAAATTTTGATTTTAGGGGGGAAGGTTAGCTCTTTCTCGTATTTTCATGGTTTTTTTGTTCATAATTTGAATTTTATAACATTTTCTTGTTTTTTTTTTATAATTTGAAGTTTGGTGTATTTGTTGGACATATATTGCCTCAGGCATTTTATTTGTCTATTTTCAGCCACTTTCGTAAATAAATTTATCACTTGCAAGTTTTGGGCTGGTTGTTGGTGGTGTCACAGTGCCATCTGATGGCTGCAGTACAGTATTTATATGACTATATAATAATAATAATTCTGTAATGAAAATTTGTTTATTAACTTCTCATAAATTATATAAGCACCAAGCCTTAAATATTAATAAATATAACTTCTTTAATGAGCGTTAAAAGTGCATAATTATTGATGATGATGATGATGATGATAATAATAATAATAATAATAATAATAATAATAATAATAATAATATTCTTCATTGGATAAACTAATTCTGTATATCTTTTCTTTTCACTATAATTTTTATTACCATAATAAAATAATATAATATGATATAATCTTTTATCTTTGTATAATAATGTAAGAAAATGTGGTAGCATTTATAATCTGACAAATAAAGGTGTGTGGCAATGGATAGCATATAATTCAATGTACCATTATGATAACTAATTTATGACCATAAGATAATGTAAAATATGATTACTTAATTAAATGAATACCAAGAAAATATTTGAATTCTTAAAATAATTTTTATTTATCTTTGTGCAAAAATTATATATTTAATTTAGTGACTCTGTGTTATGGATGCATGGTGATGATGGGAAAAATAAATAATCAGACACACAAATTTTGAAAACAAATTTAACAAAGTTTATTATAACAAATAAAATAAAACAAACAATTTATTTACAGTATTTACATCAGATATCCTCAATTTACACCTTTCGACATTTTATATTACTTGGTTATTAAACAATCTAGAATTTATTTAATTCTTCATCTGACTTAAAATAATAATAAAATAATACCATTTTAATTATCTCTTTCTAATCATCTGACTTAAAATAATACCATTTTATTTATCTCTTTCTAATTAATACTATAATACAATTACATTTTATTACCTATTTTAAAATATATCATCTTTAACTATTATTTAATCTGTGCTTCTTTTAGAACATCCATAGAAACATAGTACGGAAAAACAAAATAAGAATACTAATCGTGAGTATGGATCTGTTAAAAATAAACAATTTCATTTTGCAATGTTAAAAGAAAATATTATATAAAACATCTACTATTAATTTATTATTGAATTGTGTGGATACCATTGTTCACTGCACTGTGATCAAACATAATATATCCCACTTGATACCACTGTAATACTATACAATTGTAATTACTGATACATTCCTTATTATTTACTAAATATAAAATTATACCTATGCTTATTGTTTATATCATTTTACTTTATAAACATTGTATTTTAAAAATATGCCATACTTATTTCAAAACAAAATAAAGCATTTAAAAGTTATTTAACATTTTAAAAAACAACTTTGTTTTATATGTTTTATTCTTGAAATTTTTATTTTATTTCCAAAACAAATCCACAAAACATATTGTATGATTCCTTTTTAGGATCCATTGGATTTTCAATTCCAATTTATACAAATTCTACTTCTTCTAAGTAAATAAACTCATCTCATTTAAACGATAGAATATCGTATACTCTAAATTATCTATTATTTTTTTCAAATATATCATACTGAACAATGTAGTTACATTGGAAATCTAGATAGTGAATAGATGGTAGTATCTAGGGAAGCAAAACTCAAGTATAACTCATAGCATATATCATGGCACAGTGTATCTACAAGAAATAGAGGCATGACCTAGTCTAATGTCCTCCAATAATATTAATGATGTAAAGCTATTCTTTCAGCTTTATTAAACATCAATACTTAAGGAAAATAGACACTGTCCAAAATAAATATATCAGGTACATGGCATTGTTAACTGTACTGATATCCATGAAGGTTATAAAATATTATTCATATTCTCTCATCACATCCTATTATAACATCATCTTGGGTTCACCATGTTACTGCCAAGCCACTATCTTATTACTATTTCCTAAAGATTTAGCACATCTTACATCGACAAAATAACTATCTTGCATATTCAAAACAATAAATAAAATTTATTTATAATTATAGCAATCTTACTGATCCACAAGAAAAGTCTGCTTACTTCCTTATTCTAGATTCTAAAACATACACAAACTTGTAACATGAATCCTTGGAACATCCAATAATATGAAAGTTTTTAAAAGAAGCACATAAATATTTACTATTATGTTGTGTTATATTACTTAGTATAAAACTATAGTATGCATATTCCCAAAATAAATTCTAGTCTCATAATTTTTAAAATGTTGTATAAAATGTGTTTACATATAATTAAACATTTATACTTTCATTCATTATAGTTCATAGGCAATCTAAAAAGAAAACAAAATATACATCATAAAATATCAATATTCCTTAACTATTACCAAGTGATATTATCTGGTCATCACTTTTTGCAGTCTTTTTTTCATCCACTAGATATAGCATAGCATACATAAAATACATCTATACTTTTACAAAAGTGTTCTTATTTAAACTATTAAATTATTATATTATAGGATTTTAATATCAATAAATTAATGTTCATGTTCCTACTCTTTTAAACTAGAAAATTTACATTTAAAATAAATAGTAATAAGTAAAAATCATATTTATATAACTTCAGCTGAAAACGAATGTTTTTATATAATTCCGAATATTTCCAATTTCTTTCTCAAAGGTTTTTTTTTTTAAGTTCTCTTCAGGAGAATTCTACAACCTTCCCCTGTTGCTATGATGATGAACAAGACAATCTGTTTCCAGCAGCAGTGGGTGAAGTTTAAAATGAATAATAATAAAAAATACGTCTTTAAAAATCTGGAAAATTAAATAAAATAGTAATCAATCCATCCTAGAAAAATTTATAGAACAACAGTTTATGTTTCTATTGTCCAGAAACAATGATTATTAAAACCATAAATAAATCATATTATCAAAATAATAACTCAAAGCTTCTATCCATAATATTTTATATTGTCATATTGATGCATCAGGTTCCTTTGGTTTAACTTAAACTATCCGGATAAACTTTTATGCAATATTTATTTCCATAATTCCATATTTTACTTATTAACATATTCATTTTCTTTATAGGTTTCTTCTTCAAAAAAATTTATTATTCTTTAGTACCTATTCAGTGGTTGTTTCCTTATGGTTTCAATTATCAGCTTTAAAATAATTTTATATACGTATATTAACTCTCTATATGCCTCAGGTTTTTATAATATATGCTTTTTTTAAATATTTTCCATGAGTCTTTTCTTAAAGTAATATCTTGAAAATATTTTTAAAATGTTTCCTTCAAAAAGGATATAACATTTACTCTTATAGTATAATATTTCCATAAATTTATTATAGAGCATATTTGTCCTCTTGTTTATTAATACTGGACAAGACTTATCTTGCTATATAAAAATAATGCATCTTTACTTTAAATCGGCAAACAGTTTTTCTAATGAGTTTCCCATATAATGTCTGAAAAATTAATTTATTCATTTGAATAGTTCTCCTGTTCAATGTTATTAAAACTGCACTAATAAATATTATACTCATTTTTAAAACATTATAAGTTGAATATGCTTTACTTATTGGTATATCGATTTTATTATTGCAAAGTTATATATTAGATTTCAATGAATTCTCCTGATAACGAACTTTTAAAAATTAACAAGGCATATTAAATGAAGTTATTATTAATATTTTAATTTTTACTCTGTTTTTGCAAATACTTTTAAAATAATAACCGATTAGCTTTGCAAATAAAATTGTATGAGAGCACTAAAAAATTGACTAAATAATAAAATTAAAAACTACTGTCACCTTGATAGCTTCTGATATGATTCTTCTACCTTTAATACATTTTTAATCACCCTTAATAACCCTGTGCAATCCGTATTTATATCCTAGAGAATACATCATACTATTGGTTGATTCTTACTTTTGGTTTGATACCAAATTTGCATAATGTTATAAACTGACACAATTAAATCAAAATAAAAAATATGATGTATTAAAACTTTAAAATTTTTATTTAAAATATCACTTTTAAATCAATTATTACTTTACTAAACTACTTAAATATTTAAAAAGACTTTCAAAAACACTATTTAATAAATTATCCCACTTTTAATATTTAATTTATCTATTTTTATTTTAATAAAATATTTAACTTTTTTATTAACTGTACTCATCTTTTATTACATTATCTAAACATTTTATATGATAGTTAACTTAATATTTAATATTGGCCTTTATGATAGGTAATAATTCTATCCAATTCTATAATGCAATTTTACAATATTTTGAACTTTACTAATAAATACTAGCAAGCATGTGTGTACAACTCTATATTACACAAATCTCATGACTAATATAACCAATACAGACATCCGATTTTCTGTCTGGGAATAAATAAATTACTACACCTATTGTATTAAATAAAATAATACAATTATATAAAATTTGGAATAATAATTTAGAAAATATAGAATTAAATACAACTTTCACAACCATAAAACTTATTTTTAAAATATACAATATTAATTATAATTGTTAAATATAATTTATGAAAATAAATATAACTATTATTTATCTATAAGTTTTAAACTATTAAAATCTAACTTTTAACCATACTTTTAAATATTTATAGCTGTGTTATTTATTATGGCCAGATTTTGCAACCATATGTAATAATATTTTTAGCTTTATTTAACTGTTCTTAAATGATTCATTATAATTTTAAGCATTACTTAATTTCATTTAGCTTTAAATTGTACTTTAAGATAATATTAATACAATATAATTAACACATCAAGAGAACACATTCTAAAATTTAAAATTTTTAATAATTTACTGTAGTGAACTATTTCTGGCCTATAGTTAAGGGCACAATATATATATATATATATATATATATATATATGGTACAGTTAGATATATATATATATATATATATATATATATATATATATATTCTAACTGTACCATGCATCATTCTCACTTCCAGATAGTATATGATATAAAGTAAAATGGGTTCTAACTCAGTTAAAAATTAATAAATGAAATATTCAGCATTAAAATTAAATGTTTCACTAGCTCAAATTTAAAATATGAATAAGATTCATATTATAAAAATAAAATAAATAAATATTTAATATTTTCATGAGACTTGGAAGTGAAAATACAGGTGACAAGATAGATTACATTAAGCCAATATCCTACAGGATACTACATCAATGGCATAGGAACACTATCCCCCTATTACTATTTTAAATAAATAAACTTATAGTATTCTTATGACTTTAATAAATTCTATTTATTAAGATTAAACTAATAATTAAATCTTAATCTTCTATTTATAATAATTTAGCTTTACAAAATCTCAGGTTCATAAATTTATTCTAAGTTAATTTAAAATTACGTAGTAAAATATGAAAAGGGATTTTATGTCACAATCTACTGCACTAAACTAATAATAATAAAATAATAATATTATTCTTCATTGTATAATTAACTATGTATATCTTTTTTTATAATATAATTTTATTACCATAATAAAATAATAAAATAATATAATATGATCTTATATCTTCATGTAATGATATAATAAATACGTAGTAGCATTTGATAATCTGACAAATAAAAGTATGTGGCACCTGATAGCATATAATTCAATATACTATTGAGATAACTAATTTATGACCAATAAAATAATGTAAAATTATGATTATTTAATTAAAAGAATACCAATAAAATATTTAAATTTTTAAAATAATTCTCTATTTATCTTTTTGTGCAAAATTATATGTTTGATTCAATTATTATGAATATATTGTGATTTCATGCAGTGTAGGGGAGAAATAAACAATTCAGACACAAAAAATTTTGAAAAACAAATTTTAACAAAATTTATTAATAACAACAAAATAAAATAAACCATTTATATACACTATTTACAATAGATATCCTTATTTTATACTTTACATTTTTATTTACTGAGTTATAAAAGTAATTTATACTTAGTTAGGTCTTTATTTAGATTTGAGACAAAATAAAATGTTACCAATTGTTTTCTCGTTATGGTTAACTTATTATAAATATATTTATTTATCTTATTAACAAAAATATTTCATGTTTAATATTATTAAACTATATTTTTTTTAAAAACACATTCGTAGGAAAAAAACATTTTACCAAAAACAAAATTAACATTATAATGAGTATGGATTTCTTAAAATATTAAAACAAATTTCATCTTGCAATGTCAAAGATGTTACATAAAATATTTATCCAAAAATTCATTACTAGATTTTAGTGGATATCATTTATCACACGATGTTTACTAAACACAACATATACTTATTTAGCATTACTTTGGTATGATATAAGTGTAATCATGGATATATTCCTATTATTCAATAAATAAAAATTATACTATACCTATTCTTTATATTATTTATTTTATACTATTGTATTTTAAAAATATGCAATACTTATTTTTTTTTTAAAAATAATAATAAAGCATTTAAAAAAAATTATTAACATTTTAAAGAAAATATCTTTGTTTAGATACTCTAATCTAAAAATTTATATTTCATTTCCAAAATAAATTAAAAAAAATATATTCTATGATTTTTTCCTTTCCTTAGGATTCATTGGACCTTCAATTTCAAGTTATAAAATTCTATTCCTTCTAAGCAAATAAACCAATCTTATACAAAACGATAGCGTAACCTAAGCTCTAGATTATTTACCATTTCTTTTCAAAATACCTTACTAAATGATGCAGTTACATGAAATAAAGATAGGAAAATAGATGCATAGAATTTAAGGAAGAAAGCTTGAGTATAACTCATAACATATATCACAAAAATCATGGTACAGTGTATTAACAAGAAATGGAGGTTTGACCTTTGCCTGTCTAATATCCTTCAATACAATAACAATGTTAAAGCTATTCCTTCAGCATCATTAGAACATCAAATATTTAAAGAATAAACACTGTCCAAATAAAATGTGTACCAGTCATAGGGCTTTGTTAACTATGCTGATATCTACACAAAGACTATAAGTATTATTCCTATACCTTATCACATCCTATTTTTTAAAACATTATCTTGGTTTCCTGTCTACTCAAGTACTTCCAAGCCACTATCTCATAAATATTTCTCAAGATTTTCCATATTCTACATCAATAAAACAACTATCTGCATTTACAAAACAATAAATAAAATTCACTGATAATTTAAAAAAACAATCGCATTGTTTCACAAGAAAAGTCTGTTTACTTCATTATTATGTATGCTTAATCATATACAATCTAATCAGATAATATTTAAATATCCTAACATGAAAGTTTTAAAAAGAATCACACAAATATTTGTTACTATATTGGATTATATAACTAATATAAAAATCATTGTATGCATATTTCCAATTAAAACCTAATTTCATAATGTTTTAAAATGTTGTATAAAAATGTATTACATATAGTTAAAACATTTATACTTCATTCTTACTATTCATAGATAATCTAAAAGAAAACGAAGAATATACATTATAAAATTATAAATATTCATTACTATTACCAAATAACCTTTATCTGGTCATCATTTTAGTAGGCTTCCTCCATCCACTGGGTATAGAACATCGCATACATAAAGAAAATACACCTCCATATGTTTTATTTTAAAAATATTCTTATCTAAATTATTAGATTATTATATTATACAATTTTATGTTATTAACAAATTAATGTTTTATGTTTTCCTAATCGTATAAAAAAAATATAGAAAATTTACATTTAAGCTAAGTTAATAAAATAAAAGAAATCAAAATGTTTATTACTTTCTCGAGTTTTTTTTTTTTTTAAATGTTCTCCTTAAAGCGCGTTATAGTTTTAAAAATAAAACTTAATTATTAATCCATTTTAGTAAAGTTTTATAAAAAAAATAATCCTAGGTTTACTGTTCAGAATGATAATTATTAAAAATCATAATGTTTAAAAATTAATCTCATGAAGCTTCTTAAATATTCTCTGCCGGCTATCTGATACATCACTCCATTCAATTTAACTTAAGTTATCCAGTAAACTTTTACATACTATATTTGTATTTTCATGGATCCATCTTTTATTCATCTATTATATGTTCATTTTTTTTTATATAGGTTTTTATTCTTAATAAAATTCTTTAAACAAATATTTCTAAAAAATGCGTTTTTAATACTTCTGAGACTAGAAGTTTTTAATATCAAAATGCTTCAGTAGTGTATCCTCCTTGAGTCCCTTCTTTAATTTTTGCAAAATATTTTTTTTAAAAATGTTTCCTTCAAAAAACTAAACATTTTATTCCTTTCATTATGATATTCTATAAACAATTCATAAGATATAAGTATCTTATTCTTTTTTTAAACTCTTGGATAAGCTTATATAAAATAATGCATCTCAAATTTTTTTTTTTTTTTAGATGGCAAATAGCTTTCCATTGCATCCATATAATATCCGTACTGTGGTTTTTATGTACTAAAATAGTTCTCCAGTAAAACATTAATAAAATAGTATCAATAAACATTCTATGCATTTTTATATTACTATAATTTATATACATTTTATTCCATAATATATCAATTTTTCATTGTGAAGTTTGGGGTTAAACTTAAATAAAATAATCCTGGTAAGTAAACTGTTAAAAATTGGCCAATCATTTTCACAAAGTTTCTAAAAAATATATTATATTTTAAACTCTCTTTTAAAAGTATATAAAAGTATTCTGGATAGCTTCTGATATATTATTAAAGCTACCTTTTATACACTTAAATCTCCTCTAATACATTATTAATCTTTCCTGATACCCCCCATGAAATTTGTATTTATATTCTAGAAAATACATCATTTGATTGGTCAATTCTCACTTTTAGTTTGAGATCAAATTCACATATTGCTACATTTTACAGAATTAAATTTCAAAATAAAAATTATGTCGTAATAAAACTTAAAAAATATTATTCAAAATATAACTTTTAAATCAATTATTACTTTATCAGAATTATTTGAACATTTAAAATATCTTTTAAAATAATTTTAATAACCTATTCCACTCTTAATATTCAACTTATCTATTTTTATTTAAACAAAATATTTAATTTTTTTATTAACTATATCCGTCTTTAAAACACCATTTAAAACATTTAGAAATAACACGTAATATTTTAATATTCACTTCTATGACATATAATAATTCTATTCAACTCTATACTATAACTTTTAAAATATTTCAAACTTTGTTATTAATTCAAACAAGCGTGTGTGAGAAACTATGCATTAAAAGTCACATGATTAATAACTTAAACAGACGATTTTCAATCTATGTTTCTGTCTAAATTAATAAAATTGCTACACTTTATTATATTATATAAAATAATACAATAACATAAAAATTTGGAAAAACAATTTAGAAAATATAGAATCAAATACAATTTTCACTATCATAAAGCTTATTTCTAAAAATAGACGATTTTAATTGTGATTATTAAATATGATTTTATAAATTTATGTATAACATTTATTAAATTATAAGTTTTAAACTATTAAAATTTAACATTTAAATATACTTTTAAATATTTATAGCTGTGTTATTCATTATGGCCAGCTTTTGCAACCATATGCAACAATATTTTAAGCTTTACTTAACTACTTTTAAATGATTCACTATAATTTTATATACTATATATTTTCTTTAGCTTCAAATTGTACTTTATAATATAATTGACAAACTATGATTAACATATCAAAAGAACATATTCTAAAATTTAAAATCTCAAAGTGTTGTCAAGACAATCTCCTTTTAACAATAAAGTTAGAATCCCACCTTTATTTATGATTGATTGTTATTTATGTTGGGATTGTCTAAGTGTTGAATAAATTTTAATGATTACTTTCAAATTCATTTACTTTGAACATTATTACATTTATTATTTAAGTAATACTTTGGATGCAGTTTGAAAATTATAATTGCACTTTGTCTGCATTCAGAACAAGTTATACTTACCTGTTCAATGAGGCTTATTTGAACTTCTTTGCATCAATAATTTCAATCTATGTGGTCAAGTTGTAATATTTAGTATTTATATAAATATATTGGACCATAAATAAGCTGGGATTCCATCTTTATTATTAAAAAAATTTGCCTTGAAAACAGTTTGAGATTGTTGATTATTATTAATATTGTGATTGTCTAAGTATTGATTGCTTTTTAATGATATAGTATGTTTGTATGTATGTATGTGTGTGTAATTATATAATTGAATATTTATAAATACAGTAATCAGATATATTTTTAAAATTGTATCCACTTAGGAGCGTTTTTGACTATCAGAAGATAGTCAAAAGCACTCCTAAGTGGATAAAATTTTTAAAATATATCTGATTACTGTATTTATAAATATTTAATTATATAATTATCTATATTGCTTTGAAGAAATACAAGCATAGAATTATATATATATATTGTAACAATATTTATAAATTAATATAATATGTATTTGTAATTATTAAATTAATATAAAAGATATGTATTTGTAACTATAATTTGTAACTATTTTAATATGTCACATTTGTAACCATAATAAATATTTAGATAGGGGAAATTATTAATTATTAGATATATGCCTATCCAATCTGTACCATTTGTAACTATATTAATTCATCATAGCATAGATAAAGAAATTATAGAATCACTGTGCCACTTGAAAATATCAGCATTAAAGATTCTTGGTATTTATTTATATATTGGGGCAGTCATTTGAACAATAAAACATACTGGCCATTGTCATCTAATAAAAATAATATTAAATATAGCAACTGAATAAAAGTACCCACTGTGAGATTCCTGGAGTGCCTTATGCTTATCTCCAATACTAGGTTCTTCTAACAAAGAATCCTTCCTATTCTTCTTTCCAAATATATAAGACCATTCATGGTCATATGCACACACGGGTGCTATTCATGACAACTTATAAAAAAATATATTTTATAAAACTAATATTATGAAGTTGGAAAGGGATGATATCACTCTTTATTCAGTTTAGCTAAGTACATGTGTTTTCCCATGAGCGCCACTACATTGTTTTCAATCTAGATAAGTATCTATTTATAGTGTACTTGAGTTCAAACTCATTCAGTACATATTTATTACACATGACTTGGATGACTATTGAACAAAAATGACATTCTTACATTTTATCTATATTGATAAAATTACAAGATCCCAATATTACCAAAGTTTATACTATAGATCAAAGATTCTTATAGACATTGCTAGCTCATTAGCGTATATTGATGAACTGACATGTATAATCCTATTAATGGCTTTCAAACAAGCATGTGAAGACCATTATTGATATTGATGGCCATTTAACTAGATTATTTATCACAATAAAGGTAATAATGATGATGATGATAATAATATCATAATAATGATAATAATAGTGATATCATAATAATGATTATAATAGTGATGATGATACCAGCCATGGCTTATCAATAAACTCACAACGATAAATTCATCTTTATAAACTTATAGGCATCTATTAAAATTATCCTATTTCATACTGGGATTTAATAATACTAATGGTGATGATTGATCATCATGAATCTCTTTGCATAATATTCAATTTTCTATAAACCCCTATTTACTAAAATATATTCATTACGCTAAACATTAAATTTAATGATTATAATTTATTAATGATGATTGATGGCGATCATAACTTTTATATAGTATTATTTGAAACATTTTTAACTAATAACATGATATCCATCTTTGATGAGGATGATCTAAATTCATGGACACAACACAATTTTAGCTTTCTATGTTGAACTATAATTATCAAAATTTGGTTATTCTCAAGCATAATCCTTAAATACTTAAATATCAACATTCTAGTTTACCTATTATTTTGCGGACGCTTAATATTTGCAAGTGATTGCTCAATATATACGAATGGTAATACTTAATAACTGCGAGCAATGATGATGAATTAAAATGATAGAATTAAGACAAAAAAAAACCACAATATTCTTAATAATAACTCAGAAACCAATTAAGATATATAATTATATTTTATTAACACTACTACTCTTTCTTTCCTTCTTTAAAGTCAAATCGACAATTAAATAAATGGCTTATTAATATAAAAATTTATATAAGTATAAGCAAATAAACTTAATATATAGGTTTGTCACTTTTCTTGATATCTCAAAATAAGCTGACTTAAATCAATATTAGGAAAAAAAAATACATATTCTATAAATGCTTATTTAAGACTTTTCTTACTCATCATATCATAAAATAAATTTCAGGTGAAACTTGTATATGTTATTTCATTTCCATTCAAATGTAATGCCCTACTTTTCAATTTACCATTTTAAACTAATCATATATAACCTATTCTTTGATGTGTTTGGATAAGCAGTTACACTTTCACGCATTCGGTAATGTTAACATATATGTTTAAAATGTATACCCATAAATTACATATATAAAAATATCTTTTTCTTTTGCAACCTTATAGCGAAAGAAAATAAAATACATATATTAATTTTTAATATGCAACAAGATAAAATAAAAATAAAAAACATTATAAATGCATATATCTATAGGTTGCTCATTATCATTAACAACTGAAGAACAATTAAAAAAAAACATTTCAACATTACAATATATAATAATAAAAAAAATAATAATAATGAAAAATTTAAGTTTAAAGATTTAAACTATGTTTGTGCTATGTTGTGAGATATTGCAAATAACTATAGATAAACAAGTCTTTAATGTTTCTGTATCAAAAAAGAAAATTGCTTTGACCAGTAAATTAAGGTTTACTTTTAATAAGTAAAAGAATAAAATCGGTTAAAGAAAGTTCATATTTACCCGTCTACTTTTTACTTCTTATTAATGTCCTGAGTTTGAATTTTCAGACTGCTTTTCTTTGCTCACCAACAACAACAACAACAAAAAAGAAAGTTATTGCAGATACTTTTAAGATAATGCTGAATCAATTGACTTGCTTGTTTCTTCAATTCCATTATTATTCACTGTTGATTGGCTTCCTTCTACCATTTAAAAAAAAAGTTATTATAAGTACTTTGAATAAGTAGGTACCGGTGGATTTGCTTGTCTCTCTCCTTTAAAAAAAATAATTGCTGTTGACACTTTAGATGATTGAGGTAAATCAACAAAAATTTGATTTATGGCTTCAAACTTGGTTCTACATGGCTGTTATAAATTTTCTTTTCCTCCTATTTCCTCTTCTCCATTCATTCGAAGGTAATGAGCTTTTAATAAGCCAGGA
This sequence comes from Epiperipatus broadwayi, assembly GCA_028023455.1. Lineage (NCBI taxonomy): Eukaryota > Metazoa > Onychophora > Udeonychophora > Euonychophora > Peripatidae > Epiperipatus > Epiperipatus broadwayi. Next base: position 61,309 of record JAQFVV010000655.1, read on the forward strand.
ACTAGAAACAAAGCATTCCATATAGCTTGTGTGGTTGGCTTCAAAATCTATCATTTTGTTGGTTATTACTGGATACATGACTTCATAGACAGATCAGCGATTTTTGACTCATTCTGTATTAACCAGGAAGCAGAAAAAAATGGTTTAGCAATGCAGAGGCATAGTATTATGCATAACCAAATATGTTAATATCATTTTTATATAATTATTACTAATTTCTAATAAATTCAATCTTGTTCCATTTCTCTCCTCTTCTTTAATATTGCTGGAAATTGCTTTATATAAACGCACATTTCATTTGCTCTTTTTTTTTCAACTTTCAAAGAGTGAGAAAAAAAAATTAAAGCGTTCACTCTCTTTTAAAAAAAAAAATCAGAGCTTACATTTCTGCTTAAGAATAATAACAAGGAAGGACCGACTGAGTTGAGTCTCAAAATAATAATAATAATCTGAGTGACTCTCTCTCTAAAAAAATTAATGACTAACTCATCATCTCTCTAAAGAAATTTAAGACTAACTGATCAAAAAAAATTGTTTCAATCATTTATATCGCGAATTTCAACCAAAGAAAAAAAAAACATCTGGAAATCTTTATCTTAAAAAAAATCAAAGCTTCACAAGTTTGACGTCGGTCACAATCAATAAAGACTTAAAATTGATCGCTATCGTTATCTACATCAAAGCACCTCTTTTGTAAAAATAATCTTAAGACACAGATAACAACAAACCTGGAATCTATAGCCATCAGAAATACATGTAAAAGCATCTTTGTGTTTGTACAGATGTATTCATTCTTTCACACGTGTACATTTTTTATCTCCTAATCTAACAATCTTAATTGCCTTATTTTACACTTTTCTGATTTACTCTATTTTAACAAAATGAAAGTTAAATAAATTTAACACATATTATTTAATAAAAAAAAATTATATAATAAATCACAAAACTGCTTATTCATAATAATAAATCTATACATATAAATCTCTGTATGTATAAAAGAAAAAAAATTTTTTTTAAATAATTGAATATTATATATATATATCTACATTTGCCTCACCCCCAAACAAAAAAAAATTTTGAATATAAAAAATTGCTTAGGTCATGAGTGCCATTGGTTTTAGGCTACGTACATTATATGTGCCTTTTACTCCTTCTGACGATTCTAGTACAAATGCGTTTTTCCCTTTTCTTTCCTTGAGCATGAATGGCCCTTCATATATATTATAGAACTTTTTGAATGTATGCTTCTGCGGGTCACTAACATGAGGAGTTTTAACAAGGACATGATCACCTACTTTGAACTGAGTGGGTTTCTTTGGACCTTTAGCAATCCGTTTCTTAGCCATTCCTTGCAAGTTACTCCTTGCTCTTTCCACTAGGGTCTCTCTACTGATTTCTTCCTCCTTTATGCTGGGCAGTGGAGTCTTTATAAGGTTTGGTTCTCTCTTTCCATAATGTAGGTGAGTTGGGGCAAATTTTGTGGATTCATTTTGGGTGATATTAATATACCCAACCACTTTGCCTAATTGTTTAACCCAACTCTTATGATGGCCCTCCAAGTAAACCCTTAGCAATCTCCCTAACTCCCTCATGACTCTTTCACAGGGGTTAGATTGGGGGTTACGAATGGAACTTAGGACATGTTTAATCCCTTGGTGCTGTAACCATCGGTTCCACTCCTTGGAGAGAAAAGAGGTGGCATGGTCTGTTAGAATAGTTCTTGGTTTTCCCACTAAGGTAAATTGTGAACTTTCTAAATTTTTAATTGCCCCTTGTGCATTGGCTTTGTAGACAGGATATGCAGCAACAAATTTCGAGAAGATGTCATAAGTAACCAAGATATACCTAAATCTCCTATACGGTGGAAATGGCCCATAAAAATCTATAGCCAATAGATCATTTGGCTCATTAGTAATAATGGGTTGCCAAAATCCCCGCATATGAGCGACTAGTATACTTGGATTTTAAACAAATTTCACAATACTTAAGACGTTGTAGTATTGAGGCATACATATTGGGCCAGTAGAATAGTCTCTTAATAACATATTCCACTTTTCTAGGTCCATAATGCCTATACAAGCAGTGAACATAATAGATTAATTTTCCCCTAATACTTGTGGGGATGTATATTCTCCATGAAGTCTCCTGATGTTCAACTGTTTGGTAATGCAATAAATCCTGTTTTATACAATATCTAATGATGGATTTATTTGTTATCATTTTATTAACTGCATCCCCTTTAATTTTTTTAGACAAATAGGCCATTATTGGCTGTAATTTAGGATCTTGGCTTTGTAACTGGGGTAATTGACTCAATTCTTTTTCCACAGAATCATCAACAACAAGGGTTATGGCTGCTATATATGCCTGGTCTAGATTTACATGTTGTGGTTGGATTCTCACAGGATTTCTACTGAGAATATCTGCAACCACATTTTCTTTGCCTTTACAATATTGAATTTGGTAGTTGAATTGTTGCAGGAATAGGCTCCATCGGATCAGCCTTTCATTGTTTAAATAGCTCCTATTCAGGAACTCTAGGCTCCTGTGATCCGTTATTACGACAATGTGGGATTCCACCAGGTACTGCTTAAGTTTCTGAAAGGCCCAAACCACTGCTAATGCTTCTTTTTCAGTTGTAGTATAATGTAATTCAGGCCCTCTCAGAAGACGACTAAGAAAGCAAAGTACCTGTGGTCTGTGATCTTGATCTAATTGGAATAAGATCACCCCCAGCCCATATCCACTGCTATCAGTTTGTATATAAAAGGTAGCTTCAAAGTTAGGATATCCTAATATGATTTGTTCAAGGAATTTAGTTTTAATGAGGTTCATTTCTGTGGAATGTTGCTCTGTCCATTTCCATCTAGTGTCCTTTCTTAGTAATTGGGATAGATAAATGGTGTCATAGGCAAAATTTTTATAAAAGCGATGGTAAAAATTGCAGACACCAAAGAAGGATCTTAGCTGCTTTTTATTTTCTGGCTGTGGAAAGTTCCAGATTGCACTTATTTTATCGGGGTTTGGTTTTATTCCATCCACTCCCACCAGATGTCCTAAAAATGGTATTTCTTGTACAGCAATAGTGCTCTTGGATAGATTTATTTTTATATTTTTCTCCTTACATTCAGTTAAAAAGGTATTCAACATTGGAGATGTTCTGCTGCATTGCTTGAGGCAATGACTATATCATCAACATATGTTGTGATGACATTTTTAACTTCTTCTGATAGTACTCTATCTAGGCATCGGATCAAGCCTGCGCTACTATTTATCAGACCAAAGGGCATCCTTTCAAACACATATGAATGACCCTCATGTCTAAATGCAGTATACTTTTGATCCTCTGGGTGCAGATAGATTTGCCAATAACTGGCAGTCAGATCAAAGGTACTGAAAATAGTTTTACCTCTGAATCGGATTAGCAACTCTTGTATAGTGGGAGGGATGTCCCTTTCTGGGATGGTTAATCGGTTTAAAAACCTTGCATCTAAGCATACTCTGACAGTGCTATCCTTCTTTCGGACAATAACCAAAGGGTTGTTATATGCAGATGGACATTTTTTATGACATTCCATTCCACCATTTTTCTAACTTGGGCATTGACTTCAGCCCTGTATTGGTAGGGGATGGGGTATATTTTTGCTGACTAATTTTGTACTTAAGACTATCCTGTTTCTCTTCACTCCAGAATGTCTGAAGTAGCATACTCTTAAAGTCCCCATATGTTTCGGGTCTATAAAAGAGTGCACGCCACCAACTTTTTGCTGAGGCATGAAGGTGGTTGCTCGCAACTGCTAATTTTTCTCGGTCATTTAGTCGACTCAAAGAAAACAGTTCATCGAGACCATTCAAATATTCTATGGGATTTTCTCCATATTCACCCCTAAAAACTTTCACTTGTATATATTTAGCTATGTTGCTACTTCTTCCCTCATTTATTAAACTATCTTCCTCTTCCTCTGTCCTTCTGGGACTCTTTTCTATTATCTGCCCACTTTCTATTCCTATAGGATTATTCTCATATATCTCGGGCCCTAAACTTTGTGGTATTCTACGTGACCCACTACTTGAGGTTGCCTTAACTTGCATTTCTTTTATTTCTGTGAGTTTGTCTTCCATCATTATCAATAATTGATGGTTTAGGTCTTTTTCCTGGCAACGCAGGTATTCTTTGACTTCCTCCACTACCATTCTCTGCTGATTTTCCAGCTTTTCATTAAAGTCAACTTGATCCTTATGGCTATTGACTTCTAATTCTATTACACTTTGTTTTAAACTTTCTATTTCTTCTCTTGTGGTCCCTGTCATTTGCTCCCCTATACTCTGTACCTCTTTCTGTACTTTCTTTAGCTCATGATCTGATTTACCTTGCTTTTTTTCCAGATCTTTATATTCTACTTTTAACTGTTTCTGTACAGCAGCTACCTCTAATTTTAAAGTATTAATCTCACTGCTTACACTTTCTTTGAAATTATTCTGAGCTATTTTAAGGCTTTCATTTTTGTTGATCATTTTCTGATATCCTTCTTGTACAGCTACCAACTCTTCCTTTACAACACTAAAACTTTTCTCCCAACTTTCTTGACTTGTTGTAAATTTATCGGCAAGTTCCTTATATCTTATGTCACATCTGTCATCAAACTCTTGCCATTTGTTTTTTAATTCTATTTCAATATTCTCAATTTTTTTAGATTGTTGACCTATATCTAGCTTCATTTCCTGAGCTTGTTGTTCTAGTTTATTATCTAGCCTTTGAGATTGTTCATCAAATTTCTGATTTATCTCTTGTTTTATTTCCTTCATCTCTTGTGATTGTTGATCTAGTTTAGTATCAAATCTTTGAGATTGTAGATCAAATTTCTGATTCATTTGGTTCATGCCCTCTTTCATTTCCTTCATCTCTTGTGATTGTTGATCAAATTTATTATCAAATTTCTGATTTATTTCTTGTTTCATTTGGTTCATGCCCTCATTCATTTCCTTCAATTGTGCCATCATAATTTGCAACCACTCTGGAGGGCCTTGCTTCTCTACTTCCATTCCCTCAATAGTTAATTCCTTTTCTTGCTCCATCATAAATTTATAAAATATTTATATTACTTATTTCTGTTTGATTTAGTATATTCTGATTTATTCTGTTCTGATTTATTGTTCTGCTCCCTGATTTCCTATACATCCAGAGTCAAACACCTTTATCTATCCTCATATACCTTAAAATTTTCAACCACTCTTTCTCAGCCATAATTCTCCCCATCAATCTATCTATATCTTTAGTGCCTTTAATTAACTTAACCTCCATCATCATTCTTTTTCCTTTACCTATATATGATTGATAAAGTATGAGGTCATAGTACTATTTAAAACATTTATTTAAGAAAAAGCTATCTCTGTATTAGTGTGTCCTTTTTATGCCATCATTTATCTAGTTTTTCAAGCTTTTATAAAACTTAACTCTCTCTATGCCCTTTTTAATACACTAAGCAAAAAAGAAAAATTACTTATATAACATATGTGCTAGATTTATAACAGAGTTCATGTCTCAAGTCATTTATATACTCATCTATCCTTCTAGAGATCTGACAGATATTGACAGCCAAAAGAATGATTAGCAATTCACAATCATGAGATAGACAAAAGAATTCAATCACTGCACTTAAAGCACACAATGCTCCATGAACACTCAGATGATCACCCCAATTCAATCACTCTAAGCTACTACAACCCATAATAGTTTATTGCAAACATTGTTGCATTGCCCTGCTTACTTCCAAGTCTTAGGGGCTTTAATTCGTCAAATACTGCCTTGCTTATTTTTAAAGTCTTAGAGGCAACAATTATATATCAGTAAAACAAAATACTGCCTTGCTCTCTCTGGAGTCTTAGAGGCGAAATATTATGTATCAGAAAAATTATGCCTTGCTCTCTCTGGAGTCTTAGAGGCGAAATCATGGCAGGCCTACTGTTAACTGCTTCATGATAAAGCAACTGATATTATAATCTGGGTTGGAGCAGTGAATGAGATAAATCAATCACCAGTGGCATGAATACATCACATTCTCAAGGCAATGACAAAAATTCTCCATCCATCATCACAACCGTAACACAACCAACCAAACTCCAACAATCAAATATCCAATCCAACCTCCAAAATCATAAATTTTCTATAACACAAACTTTTCAAATATGAACAAAATTATTATTCCACACTTCAAGGCTATTAATATTTCTATGCTTATTTAATTGATAAGCAAAATATATAAAAAAAAACAGTGTTATTAACTTTAACACATTATAAGTTGTGATATCATTATATTTTAAAAATTGAAACTAAGCTCTATAATGACTGTATTCATTTATCATCATCAAAAATGCAATAACAGTAATCATCATCATCTAAACATCAGGCCAAAATATTTGTATACACTAATAATAAAAAATTTGCAAAGAAAAAAAAAATATTCTTTTTTTTTTTTTTTTTTAAACTATACATCTGTCATCATTATATACTACCCATCTCTCATGTATATGGGGTATTTCAAGCCATTATTTGGCTTATTTCGAGCCCTAGTTGGTGCGCCATTTGTAACAATATTTATAAATTAATATAATATGTATTTGTAATTATTAAATTAATATAAAAGATATGTATTTGTAACTATAATTTGTAACTATTTTAATATGTCACATTTGTAACCATAATAAATATTTAGATAGGGGAAATTATTAATTATTAGATATATGCCTATCCAATCTGTACCATTTGTACCTATATTAATTCATCATAGCATAGATAAAAAAATTATAGAATCACTGTGCCACTTGAAAATATCAGCATTAAAGATTCTTGGTATTTATTTATATATTGGGGCAGTCATTTGAACAATAAAACATACTGGCCATTGTCATCTAATAAAAATAATATTAAATATAGCAACTGAATAAAAGTACCCACTGTGAGATTCCTGGAGTGCCTTATGCTTATCTCCAATACTAGGTTCTTCTAACAAAGAATCCTTCCTATTCTTCTTTCCAAATATATAAGACCATTCATGGTCATATGCACACACGGGTGCTATTCATGACAACTTATAAAAAAATATATTTTATAAAACTAATATTATGAAGTTGGAAAGGGATGATATCACTCTTTATTCAGTTTAGCTAAGTACATGTGTTTTCCCATGAGCGCCACTACATTGTTTTCAATCTAGATAAGTATCTATTTATAGTGTACTTGAGTTCAAACTCATTCAGTACATATTTATTACACATGACTTGGATGACTATTGAACAAAAATGACATTCTTACATTTTATCTATATTGATAAAATTACAAGATCCCAATATTACCAAAGTTTATACTATAGATCAAAGATTCTTATTGACATTGCTAGCTCATTAGCGTATATTGATGAACAGACATGTATAATCCTATTAATGGCTTCCAAACAAGCATGTGAAGACCATTATTGATATTGATGGCCATTTAACTAGATTATTTATCACAATAAAGGTAATAATGATGATGATGATAATATCATAATAATGATAATAATAGTGATATCATAATAATGATTATAATAGTGATGATGATACCAGCCATGGCTTATCAATAAACTCACAACGATAAATTCATCTTTATAAACTTATAGGCATCTATTAAAATTATCCTATTTCATACTGGGATTTAATAATACTAATGGTGATGATTGATCATCATGAATCTCTTTGCATAATATTCAATTTTCTATAAACCCCTATTTACTAAAATATATTCATTACGCTAAACATTAAATTTAATGATTATAATTTATTAATGATGATTGATGGCGATCATAACTTTTATATAGTATTATTTGAAACATTTTAAACTAATAACATGATATCCATCTTTGATGAGGATGATCTAAATTCATGGACACAACACAATTTTAGCTTTCTATGTTGAACTATAATTATCAAAATTTGGTTATTCTCAAGCATAATCCTTAAATACTTAAATATCAACATTCTAGTTTACCTATTATTTTGTGGACGCTTAATATTTGCAAGTGATTGCTCAATATATACGAATGGTAATACTTAATAACTGCGAGCAATGATGATGAATTAAAATGATAGAATTAAGACAAAAAAAAACCACAATATTCTTAATAATAACTCAGAAACCAATTAAGATATATAATTATATTTTATTAACACTACTACTCTTTCTTTCCTTCTTTAAAGTCAAATCGACAATTAAATAAATGGCTTATTAATATAAAAATTTATATAAGTATAAGCAAATAAACTTAATATATAGGTTTGTCACTTTTCTTGATATCTCAAAATAAGCTGACTTAAATCAATATTAGAAAAAAAAAATACATATTCTATAAATGCTTATTTAAGACTTTTCTTACTCATCATATCATAAAATAAATTTCAGGTGAAACTTGTATATGTTATTTCATTTCCATTCAAATGTAATGCCCTACTTTTCAATTTACCATTTTAAACTAATCATATATAACCTATTCTTTGATGTGTTTGGATAAGCAGTTACACTTTCACGCATTCGGTAATGTTAACATATATGTTTAAAATGTATACCCATAAATTACATATATAAAAATATCTTTTTCTTTTGCAACCTTATAGCGAAAGAAAATAAAATACATATATTAATTTTTAATATGCAACAAGATAAAATAAAAATAAAAAACATTATAAATGCATATATCTATAGGTTGCTCATTATCATTAACAACTGAAGAACAATTAAAAAAAAACATTTCAACATTACAATATATAATAAAAAAAAAATAATAATAATGAAAAATTTAAGTTTAAAGATTTAAACTATGTTTGTGCTATGTTGTGAGATATTGCAAATAACTATAGATAAACAAGTCTTTAATGTTTCTGTATCAAAAAAAGAAAATTGCTTTGACCAGTAAATTAAGGTTTACTTTTAATAAGTAAAAGAATAAAATCGGTTAAAGAAAGTTCATATTTACCCGTCTACTTTTTACTTCTTATTAATGTCCTGAGTTTGAATTTTCAGACTGCTTTTCTTTGCTCACCAACAACAACAACAACAAAAAAGAAAGTTATTGCAGATACTTTTAAGATAATGCTGAATCAATTGACTTGCTTGTTTCTTCAATTCCATTATTATTCACTGTTGATTGGCTTCCTTCTACCATTTAAAAAAAAGTTATTATAAGTACTTTGAATAAGTAGGTACCGGTGGATTTGCTTGTCTCTCTCCTTTAAAAAAAATAATTGCTGTTGACACTTTAGATGATTGAGGTAAATCAACAAAAATTTGATTTATGGCTTCAAACTTGGTTCTACATGGCTGTTATAAATTTTCTTTTCCTCCTATTTCCTCTTCTCCATTCATTCGAAGGTAATGAGCTTTTAATAAGCCAGGAACTAGAAACAAAGCATTCCATATAGCTTGTGTGGTTGGCTTCAAAATCTATCATTTTGTTGGTTATTACTGGATACATGACTTCATAGACAGATCAGCGATTTTGGACTCATTCTGTATTAACCAGGAAGCAGAAAAAATGGTTTAGCAATGCAGAGGCATAGTATTATGCATAACCAAATATGTTAATATCATTTTTATATAATTATTACTAACTTCTAATAAATTCAATCTTGTTCCATTTTTCTCCTCTTCTTTAATATTGCTGGAAATTGCTTTATATAAACGCACATTTCATTTGCTCTTTTTTTTTCAACTTTCAAAGAGTGAGAAAAAAAAATTAAAGCATTCACTCTCTTTTAAAAAAAAAAAATCAGAGCTTACATTTCTGCTTAAGAATAATAACAAGGAAGGACCGACTGAGTTGAGTCTCAAAATAATAATAATAATCTGAGTGACTCTCTCTCTAAAAAAATTAATGACTAACTCATCATCTCTCTAAAGAAATTTAAGACTAACTGATCAAAAAAAATTGTTTCAATCATTTATATCGCGAATTTCAACCAAAGAAAAAAAAAACATCTGAAAATCTTTATCTTAAAAAAAAATCAAAGCTTCACAAGTTTGACGTCGGTCACAATCAATAAAGACTTAAAATTGATCGCTATCGTTATCTACATCAAAGCACCTCTTTTGTAAAAATAATCTTAAGACACAGATAACAACAAACCTGGAATCTATAGCCATCAGGAATACATGTAAAAGCATCTTTGTGTTTGTACAGATGTATTCATTCTTTCACACGTGTACATTTTTTATCTCCTAATCTAACAATCTTAATTGCCTTATTTTACACGTTTCTGATTTACTCTATTTTAACAAAATGAAAGTTAAATAAATTTAACACATATTATTTAATAAAAAAAAATTATATAATAAATCACAAAACTGCTTATTCATAATAATAAATCTATACATATAAATCTCTGTATGTATAAAAGAAAAAAAATTTTTTTTTAAATAATTGAATACTATATATATATATATATATATATATATATATATATATATATATATATATATATATAGAGAGAGAGAGAGAGAGAGAGAGCATACCAATAGCTCAAACAAGCTTTTATTAATAAGTGTGGTAAGAGAAAATGTTTTAAATATCTATCTGGAATATTCTTATTCCCAGACCAATTGCTTTCAAGCTTATGGCTCACTTCAGTGAGGATATGGAACATTCAGGCACTAGATCTAAAATATCAACTCAAAACCCAGCACTTATTTAATATGTACCTATTGAATTGAAACTCTGAAATTTGCAAACATAAAAAAGTCTTTAACTTCAGCTATCATGCTTGTTTGAGCTATTGGTACACTTTCTATATTGCATTTTTGTAAATATAAACTTTTTATAAAGTAATGTCATGCTATACATGATTTTTTTTATTGATTATTATATATATTGTACCAGCCCAAACTTCCCTGTGGAGTTATGCTCCTAATCTTGCACTGAGCATGAAGTGACATAGATTGAACAGGGTAAGAAATGGATACCAATTTAGCCAATTATCTGTATTCACAACCTATTGGTACTTCCAGATAACCTGATAGAGAAAGAGAATTGGCTGAACTCTGCCAACTAAAAACCCATTTTAATTAGTAATTGTCTTGAATGCCCGAATGTTTAGGACCTATGGTAAGTACACATCTTTGAAAAGTCTATTTACTATTAGCTTTTGTGCACACTTCTAGAAAAGAACAAAAATGAATTTCTCCCCCTACTAAAAGGATATGCATTCCCATATATTCAGCGGAGCATGAGAATAAGATTTAACACCCTGGTAGAGCAATATCCCATGTGGTTAGCTCAGTTTGCTTTATATCTAGGGTCTTCAATGGGTAAGTTAAATGGTTATTACAGGTACATGATTGATAAGGAAAGAATACATCTTATCAAATAAATTAATATAAAAACAAATAAATTTATATCATGATTAAATATTTATTGAAATCCCGATATCCACCATCGATGTATACTTATAATGATATAATAAACAAAATAAATAAAAATTATTGTCATAAACCCATATATATATATATGATGTGTGAAAATAAATGAAAATAAGTGCAAATTTACATGAATAAGAATAATAAGAAACCCTTACAGCTATCTTCAATGGTTACTAGTGAATGGAAGTGGTCTGAGCTTTTTACACATATAAATAAGTTGTATTTTATGTGGTTTGAAATATGTTTCTCAAATAAAAAATTTTTGGTTATACAGGCATATACTTCTACTCCGGACTTTAAAATCCATTTTACTTAAGTAAATATAAATGAGATATTTATTTTATATAGTGTGGTGTTTTTGAATTGTTAATATCCACAAAGCGCATGATCATTAGCTTAAAAAGCTGATTATTAGTTTATTACAATTCAAAAACATCATGCTATATAAAATAAATATCTCATTTACATATGTTTAATTTCATTTAAAAATGATGTATTGTAAATTTTAGTAAATTTCGTAGGAGATATTCATTCACACATGGTAAAAGTAATTTAAAGTGATAGTTTAATATCTTCATGCTCTCATTTCCAGTACTTAAGATTTGCCCATACTTAAACATTTGGGTTGAAAGAATAGATGGATTCATTCTATTCTTTCACAAAGACTTTATCTTATATTGGAAAATGAGAGTATTTATTTATTGTTAAGATCCACAAGGCGCATGTGCATTAGCTTAAAAAGCTGATTATTAGTGTAAGTAAATAAAAAAACTATGTGTAAATATATTTGCAATATAAAATATTATATTACATGACTAATAGTAACTTTCATATTTTACAACATGTCAATAAGGTTGCATTGATTCAGATACCTTAGGGCAGTCAACATGAGGTGCTGTCTCTATTTGCCTTTCATGATAGATAAATTTTTATACATGTATATATGTGTAGCACAATTATACACTCAACACTATTCAAAATATAAAGTTATTAGTGTACTTGCTTATGGGAAATTTACAATGAATAAACTCTTTTGACACTCATAAGGTGCCACATTGACATAAAAATAACTTAAAGATATACCGTTAAATATATTTTAGACACTCAACATGAGGTGTCATATTTTCCAAATATTACAAGTGTATGTGCATGTATATACACATGTATACTTACGTATGACAATTTTCAGGAGTAACAACAACAACAAAACAAAAAAAAACTAATTGCAACCATTGCTGAAAATACTGGAATTTGGGATAGACAAATAAATCAAAAGACTTAAGTAAAAGCTATATCATTATACCTGTAATAACCATAAAATCCAATATATATATATATATATGCTAGAGACAACTCTTTTTTTAAGTGATTAATGATAAAAAAAGGAAAAAATAATAGTATATTTCCAACTATCAGAAATATCAGAGTTAATTAATTCACTATTAATAAAATATTTTTAAAATAAACTTATGTAGGCATCTTCATCTTCTACTGACTGGTCTTGTGAGTGGACTTAAGTCAACTGGCTGTGCAGTGAGGATTTCATATCATTCAGGCATAGGCAAGGCAAATTTTGTCATCATTATGGCTGGCTAAAGCTGGTGTAGTTACATCTTGGTGATTTGGGCAAGACAAGGGCAGGTGCACTGGCTTATTTTTTTATCCCACAGTCATTTTACTGGAAGTGCTGATAGATTTCTCCATATTTTCTTTCTGGTATAATGCAATAATTATTATTATTAAATTTTCATCCACTATCTTGAATGGTTAATTGAATCCACAAGAAAACATGAGTTCTTAAAAGGACTGTGTAATAGATTTCTTCTTAGGAAATATCAGCAATAGTCTAGTCTGTAAATGAATCTCTAAGTAGCTCGATGACTGGAGAATTCTGGAGCCAAAGTAATGAATGACTTACACAGAACAAATGCCAAAGAAAGAATTGACTAAAATCCCACAGCACTGACTAAACCCTATCAACCCCACTTATACAGAACCAATTCAGATACCCACCTGAGAAGTATGAATCAGCCAACCCTTTTAATTTAGCTTATCATTCAGATTATAAACATTCCTTTCTATTTTTCCAATTAAATTCTACACATCAGGATTTGATATAATGTTTAGTTTACATCTTGAAATCTCAGACCACTTGATTAACAGATATTACTTTGAAAGAATTTTTATTTTATATATTGTATCAACATTGAATTGATACATAATAATTTTACCTAAAAAAAGTTATTAAAATAAAAATCTTTCATAAAAAAATGTAAAATTAAAAGTTGAAGAGTTTTTATTATTATTATTCATTAAAATAAATAGTTAAAAGTTTAAGAGTTCTTGGAATAAAACTTACAGTTAATTAATTAAAAGGGGGAAGGGGGAGTTTTCCTGTAGAAAAAACTAAAGGTTTCATAAAAGAAGTTAAAGAGTTTTTATTATTATAATTCAAGTTTAAAATATAAATCTCTTTATTTAAATTAAAGAAAAAAAGGTAATCTTAAAACTAGTTTTAATTTTAGAATAAAATTATATATGTGTGTATATATGTGCAATTGTAAATAAAAATAAATGTATGCGTATTAAATATTAAAAAATAAATGGAAGTTATCAATAAAAAACAAAGTGGTGGCTACTAATTAAAATTATAAAAACAACATGTTTGTGATGGCTCCAAATTAAAATACCTAACAACAAGATTAAAAAGGATTAGCTACTAAAGGGATTTCGACAACACATATTGCCGGAGGATATCAAAACAAAAACATTTCACATATATAAATAACCAAATTTTTATCAGGCAGTCAGTTTAGTCTAGAGATAACAGTTGAATTCAGTTCAGAGAGTTAAGAGTATAATTTAAATCATGCAAATCAAACAATAATGCAGTGTTAAAACATCGGAAAAACATATGTCTTTCTCCAGCCTGAAGTCCGATGAAAACAGCAAAATCTACCCGTGAAATAATGTCTGCGTACCAGCTTAGAAATCCTCTGTCAATGTTCAACTGTCTTTAATAATAATAAAAATGAATAATAATGAAACTCCTCAAGGAAACGTCCCAGCCGGCTGGAATAGTCTCACCTAAAGCAGTAACCAAAGAAAACAAAGTTCTATGTCCACATTCAAAATCCTAGGTAATAATATTTCATATTCTTATTTCTATAGTAGCCATCACATTAATTTGTAAAAGCCTCCAGAGACAAGTAATTTGAACACTATAAGCATGCATAAAATAAACTATTGATGTGCGTGTTTGTGAATGCTATATAATTTTATAAACATCAAATATTATTTATGCTTTTTCATAAGATATATTATAGTGTGTTAATTTAAAATGTGCATGTGTTATATTAGATTTATATAATGTTTAAAATTAGTTAATGTTAATTAAAATAAATGGTCTTTAAAACTTAAACTTTATTTGTCGGTCAATTCTTTTTACCAATCTCTCTTACAATTCCTTTTACCATTCTTTTGTCAATTCTTTTACCAATTCTTTTTACCAATCTTTTCATCAATTCTTTTATCAATTCTTTTCACCACTAATTTTGTATAACTTGTTATTAATTACAAGTAGCTGGGCTAGTCTATGGGTATAACTTAGGCGTTGAGTTAGTGGCCATTGTTCAAAGTGCATTGTTTATTCTTCAGAATAAATAGCTGGTGCCCATGTTTACACAAAACAAAAAAGTGCTTTGAACTTGGTGTTGAACTCAACAGTCGAGAAGAAGTTATCAACAGTCGAGAAGAAGTTATGTCCTGGAAATGTGATGCTAGTTATATATATTATAGCTATCGTTTGGACATACATACTTTCCGAGTATGTTCTTCTCTGCCTAAGAGACCGATGTTTTGAATCTTTCATATTCGAACCCAGTACAATATGTATATATATATAAAAGATAACATTTTAATTATAACATTCATCATCAAACATTTTGCTTTTTGATTAGATTTTTGCCAAAGCAAATAATATTCTTAGATTAGAAATAAAATTACAGTTTTTAGAATAGTAATTAAAAAAATAAAAATAAAAATATACAAATATGTTGGAACAATTACTTTAATTATTTTTTTATGAATATATTCCAACACATGATCCATTTAATCAATGAAGTTTGCTTTTCTTCCATTTGAGTTTTTCAGAAAAAAGCAAAATACATAAAATGACATATAATGAAAATATATAAAAAAGAAAAATAGAATAAATAAATAAAAATACATGAGTTCATTATATGTGTATTTGTGTGCAATATTTCTCTGTCAATTGAATATTTACTTTAAATTGGTGTGTGAGGGTATTCTAATGCTCAGACCCAACTTTCATTATTAATGTAGCACACTTATATATTTGTTGTGCTTAATATATACAAATTTACATGTGTACCTGCTATAATTTTTTTACAGCAGATTTTGTGCATAGACATTTGCAAATGCCTGGCAGAATATATATAAATCTTACAAATAACTTTTTTTTTCACTAATAGTTGTAAGTATTATGCAAAATTCTAAATTAAGAATGATATAAAATATAACAATTTTAATATAATAAAAACAATGACTAATTATTAAAGTATTTGTTAAAAGGTGATTGTTGCGAATAGATGCTTGCTAAAAACTATGTGATAATTAGAGTAAAATTGAGTAATATGTATATTTAACTTTTTTTCTAAAATTATGTTGCTATTATAGAATTATTCATTTGTATGTTTATATAAGGAGACTAAATGCAAATCCAAAAACATTGTATACTAATTTTATTACTATTTCCTATTTAGATAAATTTTTGAACTATATGTGTATGGGATTAAAATATCCAGATGACAAAGTCAGAGGAGCTTTACTTTTTATTTTTTATTATTTATATTCAGACTTCAGTAAGAATAAAATACCAGTTGCAGTTACTTCAATATTAGCTTCTGAATTTCTAGGCATTATAAAATCCACTCAGGATAAATCACTATTAACCAACATTATAGGTAGTATTTTTTAATTTTTTTAAATGTAATTACTTTGCATATAATTTAAATTATAAATGTCAATCACTGAGCTGCATTTGTATTATTTGATTATTGCTACTACCAAATATGTTTTTTGGGCTAAAAATCCTACCTTGATATGAATATTTATGAAAAAGTCCTATATATTTTTTAGAAACTCCATAAAAGATAACTACTGCCTTGTATTGATCATTATATACAACATAATGATTATAGTTTTTGAAGATTGGTTTATTTTATAAGATCATATAAGGAATGTAAATTGTGTGTGTGTCTGTCTGTATATATATATATATATATATATATATATATATATATATATATATATATATATATATATAGATAATAAAAGTAATGTATATATATATATATATATATATATATATATATATAACATTACTTTTATTATCTATAGAAACTTTTAATGAACTTTCAAAACGGTAATATTTGATAAATAATCAACCAATCTCTGTTAGACATAATTTTCTGTCAACAAACAACACTACTAACAGCACGGATATTAGTTAAGCCAGCACCAATCATAGTAACACAATTTCTCCTTAACTTCAATTACAACATTTAAAGTGATATTAAAGTTTGAATATAATTTTAGTGGCAATTTAACTAGATAATCAGTTATTATAAAGAGACTTTAGTTAAAGTACTGCTAAAATTACATTAAAACTTTAGTAAATATCAAATTGGATATTAATAATTAAAGATAAATAGAAATTGCTTTCCTAGTGGGCTAAGTGAGATCTTAATTAGTTTCTATGTTTCCAATGATGTCAGTTATTAACACAAACTTATGTTCAGCAAAAAATTGTTGATGTTTTTCATCAAATATGCTGCTTGAAAGTTTGTTAAAAACTGTCTGTAAATAATGTAAGTTAAACTAATGTTATTTAAAATTATTAAAGATTTATGTCAATTTTAATTATCCATATATATGTATATATTTCCCCCTTTAATATATATGCTGTATTGATTTTATAATAGCTCAACAATGTTGTGTTGATTACTGAGATATTCTTAAACCCAAACACAAAATAGAAACTTTTGAAAAGATAAGAGTGACCATCTTATTTTTGAACCTAAATTCTATTTATATAGGTTGTTGGTAGAAAATCTATGGCATGTGTGCCAGAGATGGCACATTCAAATTTTTTACTGGCACATGAACTATTTATTTATCATAATTTTTTTCAATTTTTTTTTGTTGCTAAAATCTATACAAATAAAAATTTACTATAAACTAAAGGTAAAATAAATAAATATAATATTATATTAGAATGCAATTTACAATTAAACTCTGATTAGAAGCAATACATTATGATATTTTAAGTCAAATAAAGTGGTACAGGTATACTATGGTGTCATATTCTATAAACCTGTCAAATAATTCCAATAAAATTAGAAAGTAAATTCAGTAAAATATTTTATAACTCTTTGAAGTAAATTTTTTTCAAATCTAAAGTAAAAGTAATCAAATGTTTTTTTTTTGTCCTAATTTTTTTCACCTAAACAAGTTGACACCATTCTTTTTTTTAATGTAATCAAAATCCTGAACATAAAAACAAAATGCATAATCAATACCATCTAAATGACTGTTGTTTTTTCTTTGCTTAAAGTTTTGCTGTAAAAGTGAAGTGATAATTTTTTTATTTATAAAATTATTGAACCTCATTTAAATTTACTTTTAAATAAATTTGTTACCATTATATTAATATGACTAGTGAAAATAAAAACAAAAATTATCAAGCAGTAGAGAATTTCAAAATTGCTGAATTGATGAGTATGGTATGATTAACAAAGGCACCAGGGTAGTATGTGTTTTATATTCTGGAATAGTTGTATTGAGAACATCATTAGTAAAATGGCATTATGAGACCAATCTTAAATCACTCTGTAAAAAAAGTAAAGATGAACAAAAGGAATATATTTCCCAAGCATTTAAAAATATAAATATTCAATCAGCATTTATAATGAAATTTATCAAAAATCATTCAAATATAATTCCTGCTAGTTTTTTTTTATTTCAAATGTAATTGCTAAATGTGGGAAATCTTTTAATGATGAAGAATATATGAAAGAATCTTGGATGAAATATGTACCAATTCTTTTTGAAGACTTTGAAAACAAAGCAAAAATTATTGAGAGCATAAAAGATTTATCATGGGCTAGAAATACAGTTAAAGAAAGAATCCTGAAAATGGCTAATAATATAACTTATCAACAAAAAA
>JAQFVV010000655.1:85000-295824 GCA_028023455.1 Epiperipatus broadwayi
TAAAAGCAAATCATAAATAATATTAATTTTAGCAATAAAAATATTTTCCCCCTTAAGACAAAAGCAAATAATCAATAATTTTTAATCTATTAGCATATTAGTACATATTGGCAATATTTAAGCTTCATTAATACTAAAGCTTAAAAAAAGATGATACAGAAAATTTACAAACACTAATACAATTTTTAAATATGTTATATTTATATACATGCATTCATATGTATATATACATTAAAAGTCTAAAGCTAAACTAGGCAATAAAATAATAAAAAAAATTACCCCAAATTCACAATTCAACCAGAGACAAACTGAGAAATAAAGTCTAAAACATAACTAATGGTTTCATTGATACAAACAGACTTTTCAAGTGTAAAGGATTAAAACATAACACATTTATATTATTGGTTGCATTTTAGAGTTTATTTCTTTGGCTAGTCTGGTTTAGTTGTGAATTTGGGGTTACTTTTGATATGTGTATATATAATATATAATATTTAAAAACAAATATATTATTTATACTGAACTTAATGTAATTAGAAGGGATTTAAACTCACACTTCCAAGTTCCCTACAACTATTCACTCCATCCTATATAACAGATACACAAGATTACATACATGTGAAAGAGATAAATAATCTCCAATATATGTATTTCATGCTGAACCAGCACTCATCAGTGGTTTTTGTTGCATATTATTATTTAATTGATGGTCTTTTTTCTCTTTTTCTGAATTCAAATTTATTGTGTCTAAATAATTCTGGAGAAATTGACTTTTCTCCATCTATTATGTTGGGGTTAGTTGATGTCAATTTGATTTTGGTTGTTATTTTGTTCTAATGCATTATCATCAATCTCATTATATGACAAGTGAAATATATCTTTTTGGGTTTTATTTAATTCTGAGGCTTTTGTTGTAGGCTCACAATTATCTAGTTGTACTATATTTGCATAGCTTTTTTAAATTTTATTATAAGATTTATTAGAGTTTTTTGTGGGTTGCTTTTAATATCTGATATTTGAGTTTTATCTAAATTATTATTAAATGGTTTTACAATATTAGTATTTCTAATGGTAACATTACTTACTTTTTTCACCATCGATTTATTAGCATGTATCGTTGTATTAGTAGCTTCCTGCTGATCACTATGTTCAAGAAAATCATGGTCAGGGTCCATAAAGGCTTTGTTCTGGAAGAAAGTGCTGCAGTATAAACTTATTTGGGAAGTTTTGTCTTGATCATTACTGTTTATCTCTGTTTTTGGCTGAACAGGCTTTCCAGTAATGGTGACTTTTTTTATTATTTTGTAATGATGGAGGGTAAATCATTATAAGACTCTAGAAATTTAGAAGATTGGCTCATTTTTGTAGTGGCTCAAGAGTATGAACCCACCTTAAGTGAAAATTTTAAATATACAATATATAACTTATTAAATCCTTGCAAATTGCAAATTTAAAAAAGGAATTGAAATGCTATTATACAGAAAGTAATAATAATAAATAAACTATAGGAATATTAATACATAAATATATTTTGAATTATATAAGCAGTTAATTATTTTTTACTACATAATCTCCTGAATGTGTATTTTAATAGTTTTGAAACTCTATTCACTACAATTTATATTACTTCATAATTGTAGAAATAATATACATCAGTGTATATTTGTAAAAGATACAAATAATTTTTATTCGAGAAAAATTATGATATAATATGATATAAATCAGAATTGTTAAAATAAATAATAATAATTAAATTTAATGTTTAGAATACTTCTGTTGTTTTGTTTTGTTTTTTTTGGGGGGTTTTTTTTTTTTGCTACAAAAAGATGTTATGACGTAATTCTAATTTGCAAACATTTCAGATTCACATCTATTTTATTCCTGTAATTAGTTTTAATGCTGACAAAAGTCAAAAAAGATTATGCATAAAGATATATGATAACAAGATATAAGATCCTAAGAACTTCTGCTGTTTGATAAGACACTTCAGAACATTCTTTATAAGCTTTCAGCCAAAAATCAAATAATTCTAATTTCATATTGGATTTTTAAAGTAGAATCTGTTGATGTGACAATCAGTCATGTTTTTTAATGAATAAATTAGTATTTTTAATACAATGAAATGGATTTTGAATCCAATTATATAACTGTGGCAGTGAAAATATTCAAAAATAATGTTAAAGTTTTACTGAGATTAGGCTTGTTTAAAGTCAAAAAATTATTTAATCTTTCAAAACAATGCATAGCATCTCTAGGTATAAACTATTTTCAAATATCCACTTTAAAAATCATTGCATGCATCTTGCTGGTAATCTTGAAAATATGTGTTTTTGTTTCTCAGTCAAAAAATTAAAAAATATTAACAAGTTATGCTATATTTTATATTCAATTTTCATCTCTCAATTTAAATATGTTATGCTTTTTATTCAAACAAAAATTTCTTATTTCATCTTTCAGTTTACAAAAATGACTTAAAACTTTTAAATAGAATAATTATCAGACTTTTATATGTACAGACAATGGTTTATGTAAACTATATGACTTTTTTACAAATTTATTATAAATAAGTAGAAATTCTTCTGATTTAATAAAGTTGACATTTTAAATTAAAACACTGAGGCTTCTTTTAATTCATTTGACATTTTCTTGATAGCAAAACCATGGCAATTAAAATATCATTAGGAGTATTGCATGTGAAGTATTGTGCACTTATTCATGGTGCTACACTTTTATTTGCAATTAATAGAAACATTTTATGGAAATATAAGTACCAAGATAATTCTCTTTTTTTTTCTTGTTGCCCTACTTGAAAGTTCACAAAATAAATAAGTTCAAATAATATGAAAATTGATTGATTCATTGAATTTAGTATTATAAATTAGAGATAAATTTGTCATTTTGTTATTAATTGATTGGTACTATATGTAGTTTCTTTATATTACTATAATATTTTTAATATCATTTTTTAACAGTGATTATTTTTATGTAAGCAATATTGCTTTGTTTCCAGTATTTGGATTTTAGGGAGGGAAAATCATTTTTATTACTTGTTATTTGCTTGTATTATTAATATTAAAAATATTAGTAAATTAATATTATTCTATAATTATTTCTTTATCTTAGGTTTACTAAAACAGATGCTACAAGATACGTCCGTGATTGAATTATTATTTAATTTAAAAGCGAATAATACAAATTTCCCAAATGTTATCAAACTATTATTTTATACAAACATTCTTACTGTAAAAATTTCTTGTATTCAATGTGTTTCTGAAATACTTAGTCAACCTAATACGATTCAGAAATATGGGAGTATACTTTTAGAAGTAGACATTGCAGGTATTATATTGTTTTAAGATTAAAATATATCTACATAAGAAATTGGTAATATGATATACATATTTTTAAATACTTTATAATAAAGATACTAATAATATTTTTAGAAATGTATTTGTTTTCTATATAAATGCTTGTCCGACTGAACATAAATTTTCTTCTCTCTTTTTTTAAACTTACATTTGTGTGTGTGTGTGTGTTTAAGATGACAAATCTAGTATTATATTTTCTTACTACCACATTCATTAAATTAATATTTTTATTTAGTGCCAGTTTAAAATTGTTCAACTTCATCATCTTCATTAAAAAAGAAACATCTTTTTTAAAATGTCTTTCTATGGTTTTTTGTTCTGTTTTTCAAAAAAAAATATATAACTTTTTTTTTTTTTAAATCATATGACAACTTTTTATCCTAACTTTTTTCTTCGTGCCTTCTTCAGATTTTTTTTTTTTTTCGTAATTTTTATTTTAATTGCATATATTTAAATTTCTGTTCTTTTTCATAATATGTCTAAAAATCAATATTTTATTATTTATTACTGTCAATATTTTATATTGATAATTCAATATTTACAATTTATTTCTCCCATTTCTTTTTAAATTCACTTTCTCTAAATTCTTTAATATTTTTTCTCTCTTTGTCTAATTGCTTATATTTCTGCATTAGTCAAAGCTATTTTTCAGGCAAAACATTTAAAAAGCTTCTTTGAATAACTATTTACTTTTATTAAAGATCTATTTAATCATTATAATTTTCATTATAATTTTTTTTGGTTCCACTTCCATCACCATGTACAACTGCACAAATCTCTAAAAGAATTAACCAGCTATAAACTTTCATCCAAAACTTTTTTTTTCCTTACAAGAATTGTTTTAATTTTATCTAGAATTATTCCATAAAATATTTTTTTAATTTTTGTTAATCTTACTTTATATTTGATACAATGAATCATTCTAGCTCAATACTAATTCTATGTTTATTAAACAACAATTATTTAATAATTCATTTAAATATACAGGAGTAAGCAACATTTTTGTTTTATACTGTTTATATGTCTATATCTTCCATAAAAACTATGCATATTTCTTTTAGTTTATATATAAATTTTTAAATAAATGTCTGGCTTTTAAATCTATACTTTAATTTTTTTCAATATATCCAACAAAGAAACTAATTTTGTCCTTTCAAATGCTATACTTCTCTTTTATATATCTCTCTCAAAAATAGTTTTCATCCCTCTAATTGATTTCTTGTTTTTTTTTTTAAATCATTAATTTAGTAGAAACTATCTATATATAACTTTAGGTATAAGAAAAATTTAGTTTATTGATTTAAAATTTTTTTATTTATTGATTTAGATCTTTTTTTTTAATATAATCATAACATTTTGAAGGAATTCTATTGGTCACTCTCTCGAACAATAAATTATATTTTCTAATTTTCTTACTTTTTCCCCCTTAATAACTCTTTAAAATTCATTGGAGATTATATTATTTCCCTATGTCAGTTATTAAATCTGTTAAAATTTTTATAACTTTTTTTTTAATGAGCAAACTTTGTTTCTTAAATACCTTATTTTCTTTTTTAATTAATTATATGAAGACATTATATCACTATATCATTCACTTGAATAATTTTTCCTTCTGTTTAATTAAATACATTTTCACTACTGACATTTAATTTTATTCCTAATCACTACTTTATTTCTATGATTTTATCTTTCTTTGTTCTTCTATGTTATACACATCCATTCTAATCATTTATTCATAGTTTTATCTATTAATGTTCTAGATCACTATTAATACTTCTATATATACAATTCTATGTTTAATTTATATTTTTTAAATATTATTTTCTGACAATTTTATTCACCAACTTATAATTTTTTTGCTTTTACTTGTTTCATAACCTATTGTTTTCTTTAATGTCTTTTCAATCTTAAATAATTTCAATTTAGTCTTCTACTGTTTGTATTTATCTTATTATCCAAAAAATATGCATTTTTTTCTTAATATCACTCTTTTATCACAATCTTGTTTTTTTTTTTTTTTTAAAAAAACAATTTCAGTTCTTCTATTAATCTGTGCTCCATATAGTAGTGCTTCAAAATTTACTAACTATAATCTAATTGAAATAATTTTACCACTGAGCTTTCTATTTTTAAATCCTCCTGATTTATTATTTCTATACTATTGCCATCACAAAAAAACATATCTATCTTTTTCATTATTATTATATCTGTTTTCAATGATTCTTTCAACTTTTTTCTATATGTTTTTTATCATTACATAATTACTGGTTACCTGAATTACTTTTTGGAGTTGTATTTTTCTAATTACCTTCAGTATTATTCTCATTAAAGTGCTACTTATATATTTATTTTTTTTTCATCCTAAATAATACTTGCACCATTATATCTACATTTTCCTCAAGAATATAAAATTGTTTTAATCTTTTATTCTATTCCACAAATTATCTAAATTGACATATAGAATTTTATGACATTTAGCTTTTTTTCTTTTTATCTCTGACAATAGATTTATCATATTTTATCTCTTATTTATAAGTCTAACATTCGATGTTTTTACTCTCAAACTACTTTTTAATTAATTATAATGACTGTATTAAGATAACTATACCTATATTGATACAATCAATCTTGTTTCTATAAAAGAAAATTTTCCATTTGCTTTCTTCAATCCCAAATATTTGTTACAACTTTTAAGTCCTCATATCCTACAATTTTATTTATTTATTTACACTTTTGTTCTCTCTACAGCTTATATATTTTTAGATGAATAATATTTTATATTTAAGTAAATAAAAAAAACTTTATATTCATTTTAAAAAATATAATAAATTAAGTTATATATTAAAAAGTTTATTAAGAAAATTGTTAAACTTTAATTAGTTATATGTAATACTATAAAAATAAATAAATTCATGTTAAAGTGAACGTGAAAAAAAGTTTCAATGTAGTTTATAATTTTTATTTATTAAAGATTTTAAATCGTGAGACTATATGATAATTTATAATTTTATTTGGGTATCTTTTACAATGTATTAACAATATTCTTCCGGTAATTCATTTTTGAAATATGATTAATAAGATGTAACATAATTTTCCAAAACAAATATTATTATGGGTATTATTATTTTGTTCAACAGCTTCAGAAAATTAAGATTTATAACAACATAAGGATTATTTATTTCATGGGATTCATTATGACTTAGTAAAATGCAGATTCACAACTAAACAGTCATTAATGAAGATGTGTTTTTTTATATAGTAATACATTTAAATGTTTGTATTGAGAATCATACAATAAAAAGAAACAGCAAAATACATCAATATCTTTCTAAATATAACATGTTAGGCTTTGATATTAAATACGCACAAATTTTACATTTGATATGTTTAAAGTATTATATATAATAAAATAAACTAGGTTTTAAAATAAATGCAAACATTAAATAAATCAATAATAAAATAACATTTTATTTAAAGTATTTCTGTTGTATCGCATTGTCTATATCAAATTGTTCAATTATCTACAATTGAAAACCCTAATAAATAAAATATTTTAAAAAATTAGAAATTAATAAAAAAAAATTTTCTTTACTTAATTTTATTTCATAATACTTATACTGTATACTAATACATTGTATGTATGTGTGTTATGCACGTTTTTAACAATTATATGCATATTGCACATGCATATATAACTGTATGTTTTGGAAAATTGTCTTACACCCACTACTTATATAAATCTTAGAAATAAATTATTTGAAGATTATTGTTAATACTTTTTTTAAATTATCCAAATATAATTTATAAATTAACATTTAATTTTATGATTTTAAATAAAAATTGTATATATCTTAATACTTTTTTAAATATATATATATATATATATGTGAATTCATGGTATTATTTCCAGGAGCTTCCATGTAATAAAGATATAATAACTGATATTTCAGTACAATAACAAGTATTTTTCTCAGAACTTTTTTTTTTAAACCATAAGAATGGGTGTGGTGAGATTTAAAATCGTTATTTTTTTCCTTTGTTATTATCTCTTCATATATATATATATATTGTACCGAGTTCATATATGTGTCCTCGAAACACCAGCCTCTAAGGCAGAGAAGAACATACTCGGAGAGTATGTATGTCCAAACGATAGCTATAAAATATATATATAACTAGCGTTACATTTCAAGGACATAACTTCTTCTTGACTGTTGAGTTCAACACCATGTTCAAAGCACTTTTTTGTTTGTGTATAAACACAGGCGCCAGTTAATTATCCAAGAATAAATCAATAACGTGCTTTGAGCAATGGCCACTAACGCAACGCCTAAATATCCATGACTAGCTCTGCTGTTTGTAATCACTAATAGATTATACATAATTAGTGGTTAAAAGAATTGATAAAAGAATTGTAAAAGGAATTTATAAAAAGAATTCATAAAAAGAATTGACCGACAAATAGAGTTTAAGTTTTAAGACAATTTATTAACTAACATTAATTTACTAAATTTAAACATCTTTATAATTTTTTAACTAATATAACACACGCACATTTTAAATTAATACACTATAATATATATCTTATGAAAAGGCATAAATAATATTTGACATCGATAAATTATCTCACATTCACAAACACACACATCAATAGTTTATTTTATGCATGATTATAAAGTTCAAATTACTTGTCTCTGTAGGATTTACGAATTACAGCGGTGGCTACTATATATAAATGAAAACAATAAAATGTTTTACCTAGAATTTTTGGAATGTGGATATTGCTTGTTGTTGGCTGCTTCTGACGGAGTATATCTAATCGGTTAGATTTGACGTCCTCTTGAAGAGATTTGATGCTAATCCATTGGTTTTATTCCTGGAGACAGTTGAACATTAATGGAGGATTTCTGAGCTGTTATGCAGACATTATTTCATGGGTAGGTTTTGATAATCTTGTTGGACTAAAGGGCTGAAGTAAAGCGTATATTCCCAAAAACTGCTCAACCCCGCATTTCTGTTTCTAGATACATAATATAAACTGCACTGTTATCTGAACTGAAACAAGACTGTCACTGGAAACTAGGCTGAACTGATGTCCAATAAAAATCTGGCTATTTATATATGTAAAGTGTTTTTGTTTTAATATCCTTCGGCAATGTGTTGTCAAAATTCCTAATCCTTTGACAACATGTTTTTGAAGATTGTTTAATTAGTAGTAGCTTTCATAAATGTATTGTTTTTATATCTTTAATTAGTAGCCCACTGCTGGTGTGGTTTTTTTAAATCATTATTTAACTTAATAGCCATCACTGTGTTTTCCAAATATAATTTCTTTCTAACTTTCATTTATATATTTTTTAATATTATTCTAACACGCATACATTTATTTACACTCACACACACATATATAACTAATTTTAAGATTATTGTTCTTTAATTCCGAATGAAAAGAGATTTGTATTTTGAAGCTTTTAATTATTTATATTTTACAAATACTAATAAGAAAAACTCTACTTCCTTTTTATAAAACCTTTAGTTTGATTTTTCTAATGAAACACCCCTCTCCCCTTCTGATTAATTAATTGTAGCTTTTTATTTCAAAAACTAACGATGGAAAACTATTTGATTCATATCTTTTTCAAAAACAAACTGTAATAAACTCTTAAACTTTTAATTTTACTTTTGACAGCAAACTGATTTTGTTTACTTAAAGAAACCTTTTAGATTTTTATAACTTATTTATTATTTAATAATTTTTTAGGCAAAATCATCATGTGCCAATTTCAATATTGGAACAATATATATATATATATGTGTGTGTGTGTGTGTTGAAATTAATGTTTTCATAAATAAAAGATTTTTATGAAGCATATTTTTGGGATTAATCATGTTTATTAGAATAAAATTTCTTACCAATGTTGTGATAAGATAATACTTATCCTTCAACTGGGTGAAAAAATGTATAAAGTAATAATTTATTTTATTCTAATAAACACGATTAATCAAAAAAACATGCTTTGTAATATATATATATATATGAAAAAACAAAAACAAGTTAATCACGTAACCTGCTATCACTTGTTATTTATGTTCAAAAGATGGCGCTATACCAAAACCGCCGAACAAGTGTAAGATTTGTTTTACATAAACGAAAAAAGAGTCAGAAATTAACTACCTCTTTCATTTGCTCACCCCCAGATCAGCTGATTTCAAGCTGGTTTGCTCTCCTCAGTGGGGGATAGAGTATAGAAACTAGATCTAAAACACTGACTCTCAAGTGTTTATGCAAAACGTTTCTATCAGATTGCAAGTGTGAATTTTTCAGACCGGTAAAGTCTTCAAACTCAGCCTAGCAAGCCAGATATTTATATGGGTCTGATCTCAGTTCAGAATCACCATATAATCAAAGTCTATATAACAAAAAGGATTTTAAAACTAAAAGGCCCATACACATTGATTCACAATATGTACATTATTATTGACATATAAAGAATTGTTCAAGAATTAAAATTATTAAGAAAAATAATAAGCACATCATCTTAATCTTTAAACTCTAATAATTGTGGATTATTAGGAATTACATTGGCTAATAAACTTCCCAATGCATACTTCACTGTAGTTAAAAAAATTTAATTAAAAATTTTGAGAACTTACTACATTTAACAGAAAATATCCTTTGATTCCTCTTGGAGGCCTTAAAGGAACTGAGCAGGGCAAATTCCTAATGTCCACTCCATACATTCTTGTCATTGCAGCTGTTATTACCATGTGATTATTTATATAATATATGAACATGGATGGGCTGCTTACCAACACACATTAGCCAGTGTGATAGGTTTATTGGGGCTTTTTACCTCTGAATTTAAGATCAAGAAATACCACAGTCTTTCTTCTCTTGCCTGATAAGGCAGAATGAATGTTTGTGTAAATAATAAATATTTTTCCAATAGTTATATACAATTATGACAGACAAAAATAAAGCATGGCTCTTATTCCCAAGAGGCTGTAAAGTCACCAACCAAGGCAGTGGTTAGTGGCCAAAGGCAGAGGGTGCTAAGAATCCTCTGATTGTGAATCCAGGCTGCCATTTGATGATGATTTTTTATTTAGGTACTTACAACTGTAGATCACTTTCAAATAAAGGACGATTACAAAAATTAGAACAACTATCTTATAGTAAATGGGACATTATTGGACTTTGTGAAGTTAGAAGAAAAGGTGAAGAGACAATTAATTTAAAAAGTAGACATGTACTCTATTATATTGGAAATACAAGTGGAATAGGATTTATTATAAATAAAAAGTGAATGAACAACATTGTGGAGATTGATGGTGTATCGGACAGAGTGGCGAGATTAGTTATACAACTTAATAGCAGATACCAAATGCAGATAATTCAGGTTTATGCCCCTACAAGTTCTCATAGTGATGAAGTAATAGAAGATTTTTATATGGATGCACAAAAAGCTTTTGATCAGAGTAAACAACATTTTAAAATTGTTATGGAAGACTTTAATGCTAGAATTGGTAAACAAATAACAGATGAAAGTGCTGTAGGTAATTTTGATTATGGCAATAGAAATGAGAGAGGACATAGACTTGTGCAGTTTGCAGAAAAAGAAAAATTTTACATTATGAATTCTTTTTTTGAGAAAAATGTTAAAAGAATATGGACATGGAAGCATCCAAATGAAGATACAGCAGAATTGGATTATATTTTGACTAACAGAAAATACATATTTCAAGATTGTAATGTTCTTAATAAATTTAACACAGGAAGTGATCATTGATTAGTAAGATGTAAGATACATGTTAATGCATAGAGAGACAAAAATTATTAAGAAAAACAATATTTATAGTTGGTATTTCTAATCTTCAGAAACATTCTAATGAATTTAAATTAGAACTTACAAATCGGTTTCAATTATTAGTAGATTTTGAACATGATTCAGATTTGAATGAAATTAATATGAAAATAACTGATACACTTTTAAAAACTGCAACAAAGATAGCTGATAGCAAAAAGCACCAATTGACCAATAAAATTTCTACTGAGACTAGAGAATTTATGAAGAAAAGAAGGATTTTGTAAAATGGTACAGAAAAGAGTTGAAAATGATATAAGAAAGTATAACTGTGAACTAGCAAGGAAAGCTGTAGAAAAGAATAAAAAATCTCAAGAGTATAAAACAACATTTTGGTATTGGTAGGAAATTTATATCTTCAATAAGAAAAAAAGATGGAATTATTACTAAAAAGAGAGATGACATCATAAAATGGGTAGAAGACATCTATCAAGAATTATATAGTAATAAAGAACAAGTACTTCCTATATGTATTACATCTTCAGAATTGCCCAGAATTGTAAACAAAGAAGTGAGACATGCAATTAAATGTATGAAGAAAGGACAGGCCTCAGGTAATGATGGAATTATAATTAATATATTAAAAGAAGCAGGTGAAGAAATAGAATTTTTTTTAGCAAAGTTATATACCAAATGTCTAAATGATAAGATATACCAGATTATTGGAATAATGCAGTATTAATATTAATATTTAAAAATGGTGATAAAGAAGATATTAGAAATTACAGATCTATCAGCCTTTTATCAGTTTTATACAAAATTTTTACCAAGATAATTACAACTCATCTACAGAGAACATTAGATTTCCACCAATCAAGAGAGCAAGCTGGATTTAAAAGTGGTTTTAGTGCAGTAGATCATATCCAGGTATTGAGAGAAGTTATAGAAAAAACAAAGAAATATGAGTTGCCATTATGCTTTGGATTTGTAGATTATAAAAAGGCATTTGATTTTTTAAACATTTTTTTCAGTGATTAAAGCATTGGATCATCAAGGTATAAATCCAAGACATTGTCAAATTTTAAAGAATATTTATGAAAGTGCAACAGTAACAATTAGATTACATAATAATACTGGAAAAATCAACATTGAGAAGGGTGTAAGACAGGGTGACTCCATATCTCCAAAACTTTTTACAGCAGTGCTGCAAGAAGTATTTTGTTGATTAAAATGGGAAGCTAAAGAAGTGAAAGTAAATGGAGATTATTTAAGTCATTTAGATTTTGCAGATGATGTAGTTGTTTTTGCAAATAATGCTTCAGATCTGCAGGAAATGTTGCAGGAGTTATCAGATGAAAGTAGCAAAGCAGGACTAAAGATAAATGTTAAAAAGATTAAAGTAATGTTTAATGGATTTTCTTAAAATATGAAAATAAAGAATGATTATGATGAGTTAAAAGAAGTTAACAGTTACAAATACCTTGGCCAGATTACTAATACAGATGGAAACATAATGGATGAAGTTAATCATAGAATTAAACTTGGTTGGAGTGTTTTTAGTAGAAATAACTTGATACTAAAAGGAAATATGCCTATGGGTTTGAAAAGGAAGGTTTTTAATAAATGTGTTTTACCAGTTTTTACTTATGGGTCTGAGACTTGGATACTTAATAGAAGAGCAATATAGAGATTTCAGATGACTCAAATAAGTATGAAGAGATGCATGTTGGGAGTAACAAGAAGATATTGAAAATGCAATATATGGGTAAGAGAACAAACAGGTGTTACTGATGTCATTGAAAAAATTAAAAGACAAGTGGAGTTGGGCTGGACATATTACTAGAAGAGATGATAACAGATGGACAATTGAAATCTTAAACTGAATTACAAGAGATTGTAAAAGAACCAGAAAGAGACCACATGTGAAATGGATGGATGAAATAAGAAAGTGTGCAAGGGTGATGTGGAGAAAAGAAGTTAAAGCTCGGAGAAGATGGATTGCACTTGGCAAGACCTTCATTCTGCAGTCGATTGATAATTGTTGATAATGATAATAACTATATATAATAATTTAAATATCTAAACAGCAATAGATACTGCATTATTTTTTTAACATATTCTTGAATTAGATTATAATTCAAGAAAATAATATTAAGTTCAAAGTGAGTTGGTTATGAATTTCTAAGTCAAGATTAAGGATTATATAATTCTACAAATTATTTTTCAACTTGCAGTTGGAAAATTACTATATAAATATTCAATTCTAAAAAAATGAAATAAAGTGAGAATAGATCAAGAATAAAGATTGTTGAGATTATGTGAAAAAACATATTGAGATCCTTAAGAGAAATTGGGCAGAAATTATGAATTATAGAAGAGGAAATGAAGTTGTAGTTAAAATTGAAATAAATAATATCCTTGTTAACCTTATAGAAATTTTATAGTTGTTGCATAATTAGTTATAATATTCTCATAATAAGTCTACAAAACTAAAAAAATTATGACTTGAAATTTATAAAAATAATTTAATCAATTAAGACCAGGTGTTAAAACTAACAAACTTTAAAATGTCTCTCAGTAAATGATTTTTATTCAATGAGAGAAACTGTTGTGTTGATGAGACCATGTGTCTTTTAATTATGAATGAAAATGTGTAATATAAATAAATAAGCTAGTAGGGCATTCAAAAATATAAAGTATAAAATAATGGTAATGGTTAAATGATAGGGTAAGCACTTATGAGAATTTTCTTTCTCCCAATGGTGATGATTTCACAGTATAGCCATCATATTTTTTGTTTAATATTAACCTAGAATTTTTCCCCTTACTTATAATACTATGTGTACACTTATTTACTGATGCATGTATAGTGCATGGATTGATGATTTAAAATAACTAAGATATCCATGATTTTCATAATATGGGAGGTAAATCCTCTAACTACTTTATCATAAAGGTCTTCAGAAAACATTTAAATTATGGGATCTGATCACTAACATATCAAATGGATATTTAAAAATTAAAATTTTATGTGGAAAATGTTTTGATATAATATTTTTATGCAACTTTAATAAGTCAAATGTTTGTAATAAGCTGAATTTAACTTCTGGAAATATTTGTCCTTTAATATACTGTAGAATGATTCATAATTTTCATAATTTATTCACTCTTAGGCTTTAAGATCAGAAAATGATAAATAATTTATTTCTTATTATGACACTGAGGAGTGCCAAAGCATGAAACCATGGTCAGGAGTTTGGGGAGGGATTGCTGACAGGGATATTTTAAGTGCTGGCTCTGGCTAAGCATTTATCATAAAGCTTGTAGAGAAATTGGCAATCCTCATTGTTTGTAACTTACAAGCTTAAGAGATAGGGTCATGTAATCTGTGACTCTTATTTTGACTATTTAAGATACTTTGTATATAAAAGATTTTTATTATAAAAAATTGAGTAATATTTTCAGTGGTTTTTTCTCTGACATTAAAATTATTGTATATAGTTTGCAAAGAATAAGCAATACATTACAATATAGTGTTTTCTTGAAGGTTTGTGATGTAGGTGTTCTAGTTGTATTTTTATATTGGACTATTTTCATCATCTAATATGCGTATTGAATGTGTTTAAAAAATTTAATTTTATTTAAATATCACATGATCTGGCATCTATTGATTACTCTGGTTGGCCCAGGGTGGCACTACTGTATGGAGAGTTTTGCCTTGTTTTATTTAAATACTTTAAATACATTCAACTATTAGTAATAGCACATCAAACAGGGTCCAGGTTCGAATCCCATGCTAGTACTGTCACTAGTCAGGCTAGCAACACGTGAAGAAGAGGGGAGAATAATACCTCTCAAATCATTGTGCAAATACTAACCTGTTTGATGTGCTTTTACTAACAGTTAAATGTATTTAAAGTTAAATTTTTTAAAGGCATTCAATATGCATATTAGATTATAGAAATAGTCCAATATAAAAATACAACATTGCAATATAATTTATGTATTTTTAGAATTTTATACTATTACTATAGGCATTGTTATTTTAAGCCTGTACTGGAAGAAGGCACGGTCATAATTTGATATCAATGAAAATTACTAGTATGAAGTAATATATATATATACACACACATTAATTCTTGTGAATGATGATGAAAATGAGCAAATATAGCTTCAGAAATAGTAATAATTGCTTTTATTATGTTTTAAGATGACCTTATACTTCTTGACTCTAGATTATTTGTTTTAATTTAATGCATTTTATATGAAGAGCTAATAGGCACCCAAAACTTTAACATTACTTTTACTTTGGATAAAAGTGATATGGCATATAATTAAGTTTCTTCATTTCATTAAATAAAACTATAATTACTAATAAAAATATTAATAATTTTTAGTGGGTTTTTTTGTGTTGTTGTTCTCTTTAATGTGCATGTCTATTTCATTTTCAGAGAATTTGAATCCAGAATTTGTATCGATTAATTATTGTCTAGCGTTCAGTAACATTTTATTGTCTATATATATAATTATTTTCTAGAATTTTTATTCGAGTCCTTAGTTTCCGTGAGTAATGAGCTACTATTAGAGTAAGTAAATCATTTTTTTACCAATTGACACTTTAATCATTAGTCAAAATTAAATTACAAGTCCATTAATAATGTTTCTTTGCCAAGGCCGATTTCTCAAGTGCAAAATAACACAATACAAAACAAATCTATACTATTCTACTATCTAATAATTCCAATTCACATTTTAATTACCTTTAATATCAAAGGAATTTTTAAATAAGTTAATACTTCAGAATAACAAATCGTTATTTAAAAAAGAGTATTTTTTTTCCATTCTTTTCAAAAAAGACAGTCTTAGCTTGCTCATATATAATCCTATGATCATAATTCTATGTTTGGGCAGGCTAAGGTTATCTTCTGTGAAAAAAATTTAAAAAAAGAAATTGAAAAAATAAAAATCTTTTTAAATAATGATTTGTGATTCTGAACCTTTTAACCTATTTTAAAGTTTATTTTATATTAAAGATAATTGAATGTGAATTGAAATTATGAAAAAATAGGACAGTATATATTTTTCCTTTGCATTAAAATAATTTTCACTTAAAAAGTCTGTCTAGCACAGAAAAAAATAGTTGTAGATTTGTAACTTAATTTGATATACTGATGTAATTGTGCATTGATGTACTTAGTTTAACATATATGTGTACATGCGTGAATGTGCGGGTGATGTTTAAATTAATATTATTTTTCAGGAGATTTACATAAACACCCCCTCCCCATCTTTTTATTCGATTACAGATAATCATAAAGCACTGTACTTAACTTTTTTTCTTAATATGACAATATACACACAAAACAAATCTATGGATGATAATTTACAATATAGAAGTAATTCAACTATAAATAATTTTAAAAAAGATTAAAATATAAAGCAAGCAAAAACTATTAAGTTTGTTGTAATTTTAGTCTATTATTATAAAGGAAACTTTGATTAATTTATCCATTTTATAAATAAAAACTATCTAAAAGTCTCTTCGATAAACATTCTTGTTAGTTTAAGAGAAATGGAATCAAATTCACAAACAATAATATCCAGATAAAATCCAAATACCACCAAAAGAGAAAATAAATATGAATTGCATCATCAATAATAAATTTGATAAAACTCTTTAAAAATTATTACTTTTAAAATCGAATACTAACTCTATCTTTATTTCTTTATATTTAGCCATTACTCATCCTTTTTCTGTTTACATATTTAACTGATGAAATCTTAAAATATTTTTATCTATAAGTTTGATATCAGCCTATATAAGTTGATAATATTTCTTCTACCAGTTCTGAACCCCTATTTGTCTTCATCCAATTTGGATCTTTCATTACATATTTAATATCTTAACTGAAAAGTTAGTTGAATAACTTCTTTGACATTGTGAAACCAATCCATTTACCATAATCTATTTAGATTGTAGTTTCTGATCCTATATAAAGATTCTTATAAGAATTATGAAATATTCTGGTAATCCATTTATTTAAGAATATTTGAAAATTTAATCTGCTTAACTGAAATCAAAGGATTGTTGAAATCAATAAAGCATATATAGATTCTTTTTGATATTATCTGGCCTTTTTTATTATCTAAAATACACTAGTAATAATGTCTCTGATTTGACAATTTTTCTTGAAACCAATTTGATTATGTGGCTTTTTTTTTGTTAAGTATAGGTCTCTAATTTATGTTGTAAAGTTTTTGAAATAATCTTTTTTATATATAAGAGACATAATAGTGTTCATTTTCCTTCAAATATATTTTCTTTGATATAGAAATAAAGATTGGTTTCCTTCATTCCATATGTTATTAAAAAAATTTCCAGATTAAATTGCATAATTTGGTTAGTACTTTTATTAATTCTTTGTCAATCTTCTGAGAGTTTTCTATTGGTCTTTGGCAATGATCTCAAGGCTTGTCTGAACTAATCTTTTATTATTGTAGGTTTTTCAGTGTAAGGTATTCCATTAAATTGTTAGGTATGTTTGTTTGTTTTCCATCTCTGTTAAAATTTAATTTGTTTATTGGAATTTTCTAACAAATATACTCTTGTATGAAATTGCCTTTTATTCTTATCAATTCTCTGAAAGATAGCTCTTGTTTTTCCAATCTTGTTTCCATGCTCAATGTTTTTATGAATATTATTTAATACTGCTATTTATTATCTCCTATATTATTTATGAAATATTATATTCTTTTTCCTTAAAATATCTTTCTCCTTTTTTATTTTCACCTACATTTTTTTCTGTAATTACTACTGTAGTTACTAATATTCATTTTAATTAATCTGGCTTTTTTTTATCTCATGCAAATTTATCTGATTCACCAAAAATTATATTTGAAACCCAAAATCAATTCCTGATGTTATTCTTAAAAACAATGTATATTTTCAGATTATATCTAAAAGTCCTTGGACAAGCTTGTAATTCTTTTTTACTTTACTCAAATTCTGTGCATAATTATTTGTGATTATAATGTAGAATTTCTTAATAGAGATCATTAAAATAATATTTTCTATTAGAAAAAAGTAGCTTTAGGAAAGAGCTATCTAGAAACTGTCTTAAAGCAAAGCAAATTTTAGTCTCCACTTCATATATTTTTGTCCTTGAAGCTGTTATTACTATGTGATTATTTATATAGTATATAAAGATGGATGGGCTGCTTACCAACATGTATCACTTAGTACAAAAGGCTTTTCACCACTAGGTTTAAGATCAAGAAAACATTATTTTTAGTTGCTTAATAGTTCTTAACTGAAATATCAACTCTGCTTCCAATACTATGATGCTGTGTTAACCTTTTGAGATGTTTGCATTCTTTTAAGCATTCCTTGCCAATTCATAATTTTCTTATATTATTATTAATTTTATAATACCATTTTACAGAATTATAAATATTTACTTTTTCTTAATAGTACATTTTTAAAGACTTTCATACTCTTTTTTTTTCTTTATATATTTTTTTGTCTCATCTGAAAGTTTACTGGGAAACTGCTACTTTTTGTACAAGCTATCTTTCTTGCAGATCTTAATAGAGTAAGAGTTATCTTCTTATTGATTTTAATCAAATCTGAACTGTCTTCAAAATCTGTTAATATTTAAAAATAATTGAAAATTTTTAATTTAAATTCCATGGAATGTTCCTGAAGAGCTAAAATATCAACTGTTAATACTGTTTGCTTTTTTTTAAAAATAATTTTGTCTATTTATTATTATCACTTCTAGAAATTATAAATTAAATATTTTTTATTAAAACATTACAGCTAACTAAATAATCATATAAAATATTTTACTTTGTTTTAATTAATTAATCCAAATTATACATTTATAACATTATTATTTATTTTTATAGTAGTTATTATTTGTGTTGAAGTTAAAAGCTTTATTTTTAAAAGTAAAATTTATATATGTACATACAATTTATAGGTAGTATATTTATACACATTTGTGTATTTATTTATATATTTTATTTTGTAGAAATATACTGAATAATGAATGTATTTAGATATATTAATGGTTAAAAATAATGTTTTTGAGTTTCATTTATACAATTATTAGTTTCATTTTCAATTATTGTTTTTTTTATTTTGCTGTTGTTGTTAATTAATGGGAATGGAGTAATGAGATTTGGTTAAAACATTAAGTACTAATGTTTTGCTAATCTAGCAATTCCATTAATAAAAATAAAAGATAATGATTTGTTTTTACCATAGTTTATTATTAAATATTTGTATATGTTTGCATATGTCTCTATGTATTATTTTATTTTACAGGTCAACTTTATGTTGTTTGATATTATTTACAAAAGTAGAAGATTTTTTTACAAAATGTCACACAATTTATGGTAAGTAAACATTTATTGTGTGCTATTAATATATGACATGTTTTTGTTTTTTTATTTAAGAAAGTTTAACACAATAGTAGAGATATAGCATGTGAGTTAAATGTTTTTGGATTGAGATTCAATCTGTCATTTTTGATTTTCATATGTCATTATGATCTGCCAAGCAATGAACTACTAGATTAACTGATTTTAAAAGAAGTTTAGAATATTTTAATGATATTAAGCTTACACCTTATAATGATTAATTACTTTTTAATTTTAATTAAAATACATTTTTTTTAAATTGATTTTTATTTGGAAAAATCTCTTATATTATTAATTTATGAGTGTTAAGTTGAAAATAAACATTGGTTTGGTAATGTTAAATATCAAGGGTTATTGGAAGTGGGTGGGAAGTATAGTAATATGTAAAAAATCCAAAAACTTTAGTGTACTGATATAATTCAGAAATAACTAGAACTTATTTCAAATGAAATAAATATACAGTTGTAATACAAGTAGATAACCATGTGAAAACTTGCTTGATATATATTAAGAAAATATGATTAAAAAATTTAAAGATAATTATAACTGAAATGCATCTGCAATCATGAATATTTTTTTTCATTTTGATTTCCACATTATATCACATCAAATAAGAAGACTGACATTGGTAAAGTGTAAACTTTGTATAAAGTCAAAATGAAAAATATTACAGACAGATATTAATATTGTATAAGCCACAGGGAAAAATTAAATAAACCTATAAACAGCATGGGATCTTGAATTAGATTTTAGAGTAATTAGTTTTTTCATCTTTGACTGCATCATTAAATAAATGTATAATTACAGTGATAAAAAAAATTAAATCACATAATATGAATATAATAAGTTATAACAATTATGAATGAGATATCCAAGATATAGCAAAAGATTAAATAAAAATAATTAATTGAAGGGTTTATTACTTAGAGAATTTATAGAAAATTGAGCACTAGAAGTGATTGAATTTCATTGTTTGCCACCCTACCATTGCACCAAACATTCAGGTTATTAAGGAATAACTGAGTATAAAATTCAGTAATATCATTAATTGTATTTGTTTTCTATACCAATTAATTATTGAAAATTCAAAAATAAAATATAAGAATACAGAAATAGTAGAACCCAATCTTTTTAAGTAGCAATTTAGTAATAACTAGAATTATGTAAATGTATGTATATATATTATATTTAATATTTTTATGATTATATGATATAAACAAAGTATTTTTTTCATTAAACCATGTATTATTTTGTATTATTAATGTTTTGATGAAATAGCATCTGCTATTTTCAAGATCAAGTTTTTAAAGAAAAAACATAAGATTTCAAGTACTAATGAGATTGAGTGTAAGAAATGTAATATAACTCTGAATGAAAATAAGAGAATATAGCAGTCTAAATATTTTAAATAAAAATATTATGTATAGATTGAGATATAAGAAAAGTTTGGTTTGATTATTCAGACTATAAATAAGTTTATAGATGTTGAATACATTATTATTAATTAGCAAATGTAATTTATTCACTCTATTTTGAACATTTTTCAGCAAAAACCTTTTATTGTACATACATGCATGTACAATCTTATGTTTTGACTGTCCTGAAGTCTTCTTCAGAGTTACAATATAATGAACAAAATAAAATAAAATACATAACTATATAAATAATATCATAGCTCTGAAGGAGACTGCAGGACAGTCAAAATGCAAGATTGTATATGCACATATGTACAATAAAAGGGTTTTGTTAAAAAGTGCTCAAAGTAGAGTGAATAAATTGCATTTATATAAGATATTACAACATATTAAAGAAAGTGGTCAATTTGATAATATTACTATTAATTAAATGATTGTTTGTCTTTTCATAAGATTTAAATGATATTGTTTGATTTTAGTAGTTTTCTATTTTTTTTTTATTTATTAATAAGCTCAAAATATTATAGAATAATGATTTTCTCTAAAAAAAAAAAAATTCTATGATTATTTGATTATAATTAGTTAACTTTCTTCATCTTGGACACAAAACTTGAATTACTATAATTTATATTCTTTCTATATCATATTATTTGATAATTATAGTGTATCTGCTCTTGAACAAATATATAAAACTTTCTTCATTAATGTAATACATTTAATCTAATATCATATATAAATTAGACTTTTATGTGAGCTTTTTAATCATCATTACCATCTATTTTTATTCAGCACCTCTTCCTATATTTGATTGAATTGTCCTATCTAAACATATAGTATTCTTTTTTATTTATTTAGGCTAAATCAGTAGTTGGCAATATTTTTTTCTAATTGTTATTACTTTAATATTTAATAATTTTTATTAAATGATTCTTTTAAGGCTGAATTAATAACAACAACAAATAATTTATTAGACTTAATTTCAAATTCATTCACACACATATCATATACAAGTAATTAATTGTACACTATATGCTTTCTGTCAGTTTTATTAATTTTTGATATAACATGCTTTTTCTGAATATATTGTAATCACTTTGTTCTGATATAGCTTTACATATACATTTTTTAAATATATCATAATCAGTTTGTTAATAAGTATCTGTAGCAAAAAAATATCAATTTATTATTGATCTTTATAACCTTACTTTATAAATAGTTGTTGTGTGATCTAAATTCATTAACTATTGCACTAACAATATTAGTTCTGATATTCTTTTGTATAATTCAGCAATCGACTAATTTGATGTAATATAAAATAAAATATAAAAAAAATATTAATAATATCTCAAACATTAACCTGAAACTTTCTGAAAAAACTGGAGTCAAGAGTTCTATTCAATCCATGTGATATTAGTAAATCTATTCCAGCATGCAAAACATTTTACTTTTATAAATAAAATATATATTACTATATATTATTTGTAATGGAAAAAATGATAATTAAATTATTGATTGCAATATTGTTTAATAATTATCTGTTTATTTAACACAATAATCGAATAAACATATATACTCTCACACATGTTCATTATGCCGATTAAAAACTTGATTATATTTACTTCTTTTTCTATAATTGATTTAGATTGTAAATTATCTTTTTTTTTATTAAGCCTCTTAAAATAAAGTTTATCTTTTTTTAATCGTTGCTAAAAAAAAATTTGGTTTAGTTTATCTTTTTATATATTCATAATAAAAAAAATTTTGACTTGGTTCGCCTTTAGTAAAATATTTTAAACTAATTTTATTATTTTATTTTAACATATAATAAAAATTCTGATTTTAGATGTAACTAAGCTTAAATGTTTTCAATTTCATCTTAAATATTAATGAAATATTATAAGAAACTCCACAGAGATTCTACCAGGAGATAAATTCACTAGTGGCTTTCAATTCAACCACTGTAACTATAGATTTGAGCCACTATTGGTTTACACTTTTTCCTATAGATACATAAAATAAATGATCACTAAATTCCAGTTATAAAGTATATACACACAAGGATTATTACTCAGTGTGTTTATGAAACTCCAGTTGTATTTAGAAATATGAGATGCAGCTAATTTTGTTATTAGATTTGAAAAAAAGAAATTTGTTTGAAACATCTTAAGAATTCCATTTTGTATGTCATAATTCTTTTTTTTTAAAAAGAAACTTTATTGACTTTGTTTGTACATGAACTGCATTTTTAACACAGCTTGAGAAAATTTACTCTGTATTACTGTAGAGTGGAGGCTTGAGGTGAAGGAGTAAGTTCTATGATTCTTCTTCTTCTATTAGGATGACTTTGGATCATGTTTCTTTATGCAGCCAGTTTTTTGAGCTAACATTCTGTCTCTAATGCTGATGCTCTTAATCAATGTTTTGAAGGTATCCAGGATATTGGTTGTCATATTACTAATTACATGTTTGCATCTGGTTAACCAGATTGCAAAGGAGAAAAAGATTGAGAGTCTGATGTTTGAGAAATTTCTATTCTTGATTGAAATGTTGAATCGAAAACAAGTCTGCATTTTTGTTTTTTGGCTTTATCATTAATAAATGTTTTTAGTGAGCTGAGTATCGGACAGTTATGAAAGATGTGTTGGATTGTTTCATCCTCCATAGTACATAAGTGACATTGCAAGTTAATTTTAGTAAATCCCCTTTTCCACACTAGAAAATGGCTGGTGGGTAATGAGCACAGATTTAATTTTATAATAAAGTCTGTATATTTCGGTTCTAAGAACCAATATTTTGCTCTCTTAATAATTATTCTATTGTTGAAGCCAAGAGCACTTGGGAGTGCAGTAGGGGTGTTGATCTTGAGTTTGTACACATCCCAATATGACTTTTTGCTATCAAATGCATTTTATGCTAGGCTAATGCAGTTTTTGTCATGATTCCATATTTGTGTCATCTATTTGCTGCATTTAGGTGGTGGAGTGTTCATGGGTGGAATAGTTAGAGTTATATTCAGGTGGGCAGATTTCAGGGAGAAGGCATGCAGTGTTGTTAATGATTTTTGCAGATATATTGTGGAAACTGAGTGAAGGCCAAGGCCGTTAAGTTCTTTGGGCATTTGTGTTTTTGCAATGCTTATGGTAACAACCTTTCCTTTCTATAGTAATTTAGAACATAGTGAGTTGACTGCCTTTGCAAAGGTTTTGGTGGGTTTAATAATTGGTAGATAATAGTTTAATCTGGAGAACACTAGCATATTGAGCAATGTAGCTTTGCCAGAAAGCAACAGTGAGATCCCAGAAAGTGATTTCACTATTTTCTTGGTTTTTTCAAGGTTTTGTTTTGGATTTCTTTGGTCATGGCAAATTTAGTTTTGGCTATAGGAAAGCCTAAGAAGTGTTGAGGTTTTGATGTAAATATTGATTGAATTACAGTTTCAGATTTAATTTTCCATATTGATGATTTACTGTTGTTGATTTGAAGGTTTAATTTTTTTGTATGTTTATTGATGATTTTCAGTAGTGTTTGCAGATGTGATTTATCAGGAAGAAAGATAGTGACATCATCAACATATGAGATGTGATTAATTTGTTGTTTTAATGCTGGCACGTATATGCCAGGCATGTTGTGTTCAATATCCTTTAGCATTGGGTTTATATATGTTATGAAAAAGAGTGTAGCCAGAGGTGAGCCCTGGGGATTGAAAGATGTGGTCTGAACCCAGTAGACAACTTTCCATCTAGAGAGGTAAATATTGATCTATTTAAAACCAAGTTGGCAACTATTCTGATACATACTTGAGACACTTGGTACTCTTGCAGTATTTGAAAGAGGATTGAAGGGATTACTGTGTCAAATGCTGAGGAGAAGTCTAATTGGATAGCTAGGGGCTTTGACTTTCTGCTTTGCCTAACATGTTCAATTATCAGAGGAATCATTGCATGGTTTCGATGGTTGATGAGCCTTTGTGTGCATATTGATATGTTGATATGTGTGTAAAGCTGGTCTTGTATTTGATCCTTGACTAAGGATTCGATTGTTTTTATAAGCAGTGGTATCATTGAAATGGGACATAGGTTAGTAAGACAGGATGGGTTTTCTTGTTTTTTCAAAAAAGGGACCAATGCCACTGGATACAAATCTGTAATATTTTGGAAGTCACTAGCAAGCACATCAATCATCATCCTCAGTATTGGTACAGTGAAGTGGCTGAGGTGGAGAAGTACAAATCTCAGTATTCCATGGAGTCCAGGATGTGTGCTTTCCAGGTATGCAAGTAGCTGTTGGAGTATTTGATTTTCTGTAATGTTGTGGTTGGAAAAGTTGCCTGTATCTTTCCAGATGTTACCTGTTTTAAAGTTAAGATTTTGTAGTTTTTGTTTAAAGATATTATGGATTTTGGAGAGCATCGCTGGACCACTGTAACAGTTTTGATCTACTGAGATCATCAATGGTGTAGGCCACCTGGTTTCTCCCAGTACCATCTGATATAACTGTGAGTCCGATTGTGCTTGTTTTCTAGAAAAATCTTGGATCTTTTTGTGGCTATATATTGTGCAAGTATCTTTTGAGTATTGTGGTAATGGATTTTGAGATCCAAGATGTCTTGTATGTTGGTGTCTGTGAGGCAGAGCATACTCAACTTATGATTGATGGTGTCCAATTCTTTTCATAGCTGATTAGGCCCTTTAGTCTTTTTAGTATGGTGGTCGATGAGTGAACTCAATATTCCTACAAATGTTGACTATGCTTGAAGAGGTGGAAGTGTGAGAATTTTGATTATATTGAAAAGAATATAAGCCTCAGAGAAAATCCATTCTGGAGTGCTACTTTATTTAAGACTCTTATGGTGCTATTATAATTTGATTGTGTTATGGTAGAGGAGTCTATGTGTAGTGAGATTAACATGGCCAGGTGGTCAGAGAAAGGTACTAGTTGTAGTTTTGAATTTAGATTAAAGTGGAGTTCAGATGAGTAGTAGAGCAGATCTATCAGGGATTTTTTATGTTTTGTGTAGAAGGAGAAAGAATCAGGTGGAAAACAGCCCTCCCCACAAAGCAAGACTCTGCTAAAGAGATGAAGGTGTTTCATTGTAAATTGGTGATATGACATGT
Source organism: Epiperipatus broadwayi (assembly GCA_028023455.1). Taxonomy (NCBI): domain Eukaryota; kingdom Metazoa; phylum Onychophora; class Udeonychophora; order Euonychophora; family Peripatidae; genus Epiperipatus; species Epiperipatus broadwayi. Next base: position 111,127 of record JAQFVV010000655.1, read on the forward strand.
TAAAATCACCAAAGCAAATTATAGGTGAGGCATCAGATGAAAATATAGAATTGATTTTGGTTATTACTGAGTGAATTAAGTCATTATCTTTCCTGAGGTAGAGATAGATGATGTTAATTGTGTTATTGGCAATGTGTATATTGATTATTAGTAGCTCTTTGCTGAGGTACAGAATTCTAAGTTTTTGATAAGACAAATTTTTGTTGATTAATATAGCAATGCCAGATGAGGTGGTAGTTAAGAGCAGACATTGAAACAGGCCATATTGTTGCATTATTTGTTGAATTTGGTAATCAGATTGTAAGTGTAATTTTGTCTCGAATAAACATACTATGTGGAGGTTTGTTTTTTTAAGCCATCTTTTTATTGCATGGACACACTCAAAGGAGTTGAGCCCCCTTACATTAATTCCCCCTATTTTTAGTTGCATATTTGAGTGATAAATGATGTGATATGAGTTGAGATTATTCATCTGTAAGAAGCTTATCCTTTAGGATAGGTTGTTCAATCAGATCTTGAGTTTCTTGAGGAAAGCTATCAGAGACTAGAGACTTTGTATTTGACTGTGTTTGGTCTGGTGCACTGGATGTCTTTCTTTGATTTGAGGTACTGGTATTTTGAAATTGGCATTTTGTGATTAATGTATCCTCCTGTGTGCTTTGTTCTTGGATGATTTGAGTTTCAGTTAGTTTGGATTTTTTCTCTTTTTTCTTCTCTGAATGGATGCTTTGTTTGTGGTATGTTGAGAGTAACTTGATTTGTAATCTGATTGAGTGGTTAAATTATTTAATTCGTCTGACTGTGATCTAGAAGAGTCTTAAGTTTTCCTTTTATTATTTGAAATTTAAAATTCCATTTGTGTTGTATGCATGGAGTGTGTTTGTGTAGACCCCTGTTGTTTATTTATTATATGTTGCGATTGCTATGTTTCCAACCCTGATGTTCCAACAGTGTTTTTGGATAGCTGGTTTATCATAAGTGATGAGGTTTGTTAAAGGGTGTTACACACCTTCTTGGAAGCTTCTGTGAATTCAGCAGTAATATCTTGTTCTGTTGTTTGTGAGGTGCCCATCTCAACTTCAATAGACAGATCTTTCTCCTCCTCTAGAACTTCATGTGCTGATGAATATGAAGAGTGTAGTAAGTTTTGAAAGCTTTGATTGCATTTGTGGTTTCTAGTTTTCCTTGTGTTGCAATCTTCACACATCCGATTTGGACATGATTTCATAAAGTGGTTACAATCTCCACAGGAGAAGCATTGTGGCTGTATTCCATCTGATTGAGATGTAGATGGGACTTTTTTTTTCCTCAAGTGTTAACAGTATATCCAGGGGAGGGTAATCTTTATTAAGTTTGAGAGTGAAGGCTGCATTATTTGATGGTAATTCAAAGTCTGCCCTCTTTTCTTTGAGATACTTGAAGGTTGTCATAATTTTTCATTTGTAGATTCTTGATTAAACATCCAAAAACAGGCTCTTTATTTCAAATATTACTGCCATACTCAATCTTCTTTTTATACATTTGGTATAAGGTAACTTTTAATATCTGGTGGAGAAAAGTTTGAGTATGCTAGTAATAATTTTCATGATAACATTTAATAGAGTATTTAGAAGTTTAATATAGTAATTATTCCTCCAAATAAGAATATAGTACTTATTAACACAATATGCTACTGCTAAAGATCCCTAAAGTAATTCCATTGCAATCTCAAGTAATTCCATCCAGTTTTCCAAAGAGCTTATTTTTAGAATAAGAAATTAATTAATTAGAAAGTAAAAATAAAGTTACTTTTAAATAATAAGTGATAGGATATGTTTTAGTTTATTATTATAAAAGATTATATTCAGATTACAAGATATTTTCCTATTGTTATCTTTTATGGATTAAAAATAAGATCCCAGTCTTTGAAAAAAGTTTTTTTTTTTATCTTTTCCTTTCTTTATTGAGAAGCTTTTTTGTATCTTTTGTTAAGCAAAACAATACCATCAGTATAAATAAATTTTCTAAATTCTGTACCTGGAAGATTAATGATAATTATATTAAATAAATTAAATAAGAAAATATATTTATGTGATAGACTGCTTTATAAATTGTTTAACTATTATGGCTATCATTTGAATTTTTTTTGAAGAACATTTAACAAGTAAAATTAATATTAGTCTTTTTCCAACTAGAATTGAAAACTGACATTAGATCAATAAGAGTAGTACAAATTTTTAATTATTTTGAAAGTTTTTTTAACATAATTTTATTAAAAATAAAATTTCCTCATGCACAATTTTTTCCTGGCCTAAATTTCCTGCTCTATAGATAGATAGTCATTAACTATTGAAAAAATTAATAAGATTGAAAAGTCTTGTAGAAAACACCTAATAATGATAATGAGCACTCATTTTTGATTATCACTGAGTTCATTTGCCATTTGAACTGCCATAGTTTTGCTTTTATGCCACACTTTTGGAATAGTTTTTGTTTGAGCAATGTTATTGAATAGATTTGTCAATTATTTTTAGAAACATTGGAAATATGCTATTGGCTCTTAGGACTTTTATAGTTTAAGATAAGACAAAGTTCAAGTTCATCAACATCTGTTTCTCTAATGAGAATCATTATGAAAGAGAAGCTTGCAATTCTGTTTTAATAATACTTTTTTATTATATTAATCTTGGATTAAAAGTCTGATATATAATATTAACCATATCATTTGTTAGTGGTAGTAGTTCTTTTATAGAGATGGTTAATTTATAATCATCAATAATATATAAAATGCACAGACCACATAACTAGATTATTTGTTTTTTTTATAGACTTCACTTTTAATTATTGGACTGTTGCTATTATATGTTAAAAATTGATTTGTTTTGTTCCAGATAGAATAAATGTCAGACCATTTGATCACTTTTAATAAATTTATTAAACCTATCATAGCAAAAGAGAATTGAAACTATTTTACTAGTATTTCATTCAAGATACCCAATATATGATTCCAATTAGTTTTTCTTAAATTCTAGAAACAAGATAACTTGCAACTATGGTAATATGAATTATATGAATCATTAGTTTTATTTTATGTGAACTATGAGGTGAGTGATCCACTATTAGTAATTCAGTGAATAACTGAATCATTTTTTAACAAATTACAAATTTAGAATTTTTATTTTCCCATATGCCTAAGCAGAATAATTTTTGGTGTTGTAAAGTATGCTCATATTGTTTAAACTCATCCATTCTAAAAGTTGACAATTTTCTGTTTAATTGTTATTTATATATCTATAAAAGACTATGAAAATTGAAATTTGTAAATACAGAAGGTGTAGAAAACTCTGGAAGAGAAAGTTAAGGCTAATTTATATTGGGAGATTTGTAAATATTATATACATAAAAATTATTTATCAAAATTTAATATTATTTGAACTATTTTTAGTAAAAGTTGTTTGCTTTGCAAGATGGTCTGAAATAAATATAGCCATAATTATTATATTATAAACCTACTTATTTGTTTTAAAGTATCTCAAAATATTTTTGTGTACAATATATTTTTAAACATTAATAAAATGAGAAATTCTTAAGTAAAAAGAAGAGAATTGTTTTCTCATTAAAAGAATTATTTCATCAATGAAAAATGTTCAAATGGACACTTTCTTTTTTGACAGGTAGAATAAAACCATATATCTCAATGTTGTGCACAGTTTCACCACTTCTTTTATCTAATAAAATTTAGTTTAATATTAACTTTATTGTAATGTTGTGTAAATTTATTTTGGAGAATTGCAATCAAATTCAAAATAATAACTAGAACTTTCTAGATTTTTTTTCCCCCAGACAATTAGCTTGATTTAAATTTTTATTAGTAATTTGACTATCAACAACTTTAAATGCTGATTCTACTGATATTTTTCATACATATTTCAATTATATTTTAGGTTTAATTTTAACTTTTATTTAAACATCAGGTAAATTTCTAAGCGTTGATAAAAATCATTCACATAATAAAGGCTAATCGTAGAGAAAATCATGGGAAAAATCCATTTATGACATATAATACTTCACTGCAATCTACTATTATTATGATGTAATAAAATAAAAGTACCAATTAAAAACTGGTATTGCTGAAATTACTTAAACATTTCAAACCAAAACATTTACTATACATTATAATTTCAGTTTGCAATGCCAGTTTTTAATTGATACTTTGTTTTATCATACATGAGAGGAAAATGATTTAAAATGCAGTAAAAAGTGCTCATTAAATTTTTGTCATTTAAATCTATAAGACCTATGAAAATGTCTTTTATATAAAAATCATAGATTCTTATGGAAAAAACTTATTTAAGTGTGAGAATATTTAGAAAGTTATACTTTTAATTTTCAAGTATATTAAGTATTTTTTTCTGATTTACGATTATAATATAAGCTTGGATATTTCAGATAAATACCATTATTATTGGAAAATTATTTAAAAAACATAGTTTTTATTAAATTTCTGTCGTTTAAATCTTCACAATCTTCTATATAATATAAATTATATATAATAAAGAAATAAACTAAGAAGTATTTTTTCCTATTTTTAAATTTAATATATGCAAAATTAAAGATATTTTGAATAAATTTAATAATTATTTTGCAGTTTAAATATAGGGATAGATTATTAAAAATGACTAAAATATTAATAATTGAAAATCATGTCAAAATTTTGTTTCTAATTGAAATCTGGAATTCTAGTTTGAATACTGAAATAGTGGAAAATTAAGTTTGAAATTTTATGATCAGAAAGTAATATAGTTATTGTGTAAAACAATCTTTTGAAGGCAGAAACATATGTTTCAAGAAGAAATGATTAAAGCATTATTTCACATGCAATAGCTTTATTTTTCTAAAAACAATACTGATAATATGGCGAAGAAAAGTCTATATATTTTATTCCAACTTATTCAGGAATATTTATTAATGTTAGTGAATATGAAACAGCTAATTAACATGTTCCAAAATATTGTGACAGTCAGGTAATCTACTGAATAAAATGATACTGAAATATCAAAAATAAAAATTTATTGAAATCTATATCTAAAAATAATTAATATATATATGTGCTCTGCACACAGATAATGAAGCTATTAGTAAATTGTCAATGAAATTATTAAAATTTTACTGCCAAGCATTTTCGGGACAGTCTACAGTCCCATATTCATGGTGAGTTATTGTTAATACATGTAAAATTATGAAAATTTTATGCAAACTTATGTGCAGATGTTATGTGGACCATTTACGAGATAGGGAATAGCAGGCCTCTCTTTGGTTGATTGCCAATGGGTCAGCCACAATGAAGTAAGCTTCCCTAACTTTACATTTGGTGTCATTTGTTTCAGAGCAAACAACACTGGCTGTGGTAGGTAGAAAAGCGTGTCCAGTGTTTCTCTCATGTTCGACAAAAATCGAATTACCTTCAACCTTTGTTTTGGTTTTATTGTAAAGGTATCAGTATTGAGCTACTCTGGTGGCAATGTTAGTTTTAGTCTCTCCATAATATGTTGCCATACAATTTCTTTGGGGGCAGGTAATTTTGTACACAACTTGAGGGGTGAATTCAGGTTTGATCCTGTCTTTGGTATTATTTATCAGTCTATTGGTGTTGGGAGGTAAATGGAAAGCGACTTCAAAGTCACATGACAGTTGATTGATAAGGCTTTTAGCTGTAGAGTGAACGTATGGGATTAAGATTCTTGGTTTGTTTTCTTTCTTGTGATTGTGGTTTATTTTATAGAAAAATTTGTTAACTTTTCTGTTGATGGATGAATAAGTGTGTCCTATTTTCCTTAAATCAGTTATATAATTGATGAGATTTTTTCTTTTATCTGCCTCATATTTGCACAAGTTATGGTTCCTAAACATGAATGAAGAGAGGCCTGCAAGTTTGTGTGAGTGTGGCATGTAAGAATTAGGGTTTGTCAAGCCTCAAAGTTTGAAGGTAATTCGATTTTTGTCGAACATGAGAGAAACACTGGACATGCTTTTCTACCTACCACAGCCAGTGTCATTTGCTCTGAAACAAACGACACCAAACGTAAAGTTAGGGAAGCTTACTTCATTGCGGCTGACCCATCGGCAATCAACAGAAGAGAGACCTGCTATTCCCTATCTCGTAAATAGTCCACATAACATCTGTACATAAGTTTGCATAAAACTTGCATAATTTTACATGTATTAACAGAATAACTCACCATGAATATAGGACTGTAGACTGTCCTGAAAGCGCTTGGCAGCAAAATTTTAATAATTTCATTGATAATTTACTAATAGCTTCATTATCTGTGCACAGAGCATATATATATATATATATTAATTTATTTAAGCGTTAATGAAGTAAAATCTTAACTAAAAATAATAAAATATTAAACATTACTGCCAATATCTGTTCTTTTTGATTATCACTATTGATTGAAAGGTTGAATGATATATAAAAACTAAAGGGACAAATTGAACAAAAAAGTTTTATTTAATTGACCAACCAGGATTTTTTTTTTTTGTAATTGTTATTAGCTGAAAATTTATCTTATAAACCTTTTGCTCATTGAGCTTATCTTTCTCCATGCTGCTCTAAACACATAGGAAAAGACATCACTGATGAGTTAGTAAAAAAATAAAAATTGATGAAAATGTCTTTAAGAATCATTCTATTATGATACAGAAGTACAAGAAAAGAAGTTCTATTGCATTTTATATCTTGAATAATCAAACCTAAAAAACAATGTTGAAAAACTCATGCTAATAGTAATATCTGAAATCTTCATTTATATAAATATTTTATTGCTATAAAATTATTAAATTATTAGAGTTTATATATTATTAAATGTCAAGCTTGATCACAAATCAATATTATTTTCAGACATCAATGCAGTTGTTTTTGTAACTTATTCACTTTTTCTTATTATTTTTATTCAAAAATAGTAATTAATTTTATTTATAAATAACAGTAATTTATTATGTTAGAAAATGCATGGAAATTATTTTTTCTTAAAAGAATAAGGTAAATATAATGAAAATCTCCAATTTTTAGACTAGCTTAAAAATAGATTATTTAATTTTTCAAAAATTTTGATATAATTATATTATATTGATCAATATTCTGTGTGATCATTATTATGTGAATACACATCATGGTTGGATTTGATAAAACTGCTAATAATATTCTGTGATATATCTGATCAATCAATTTAAAGAGTTTTGAATATTTTGCATGTCATATGCAGTAAGGTTCTTTTATATGTATTGGTTAGTAAGGGATTGATCAAAGGAGCATCTGGATCCTTTATAGATACTGTTGGAAGATGTCACTATTCTGACATAAATTATTTATAAAAAGTGGAAATAATATTATTTAAAAAAAGATACAATATCCAACAAATTTTATTATTACATCAATCCTTCATAATTCCAATAAAAGAGGACTTTTTATCATAACTGATCACACCTTCTTCATGAATAACTGATTCAGGGATCATGTTCCAGTTATGAGCAATCTTGCCCTGCAAGGTTCAGTTCAGTGGCAAAGTGTTTGACTTTGCAGTGTAAAACCCTTGATTAGATTCTAAGACAATTCCTGTGCTCAAACATTTTATGAATCACCAAGCAATAAAATCATTTGATTATTTATTTATTTATGAATAATATTTAATAAATTGAAAGTATGCTAGCCTTTCTCACATGTGCAATTATAACAGAGAAAGCCAATCAGATTTTAAACAGATATCTAATAAATAATCAAGCTTAGACATGAGACAGAGATTTTGATAGAAAAGGTTGATACACCTTTTCTAAACTTAACTTTTATATATATAAGCCAGTCTTAAGCATCTTAGCCCGAAAGCTTTAAATATATAAACAAATACAATTATCATTCATTGTGTTATAAATATAATATATTACGGCATGAAATCTCAGATTTACTATACTGCAATTTTCATAGCAGCAACGTTTGTAAACAATATTTATCTAAATCACATGTTGAAAATTGATAATAAATTGAAAGTATGCTAGCCTTTCTCACATGCGCAATTATAACAGAGAAAGCCAATCAGATTTTAAACAGATATCTAATAAATAATCAAGCTTAAACACGAGACAGAGATTTTGATAGAAAAGGTTGATACACCTTTTCTAAACTTAACTTTTATATATATAAGCCAGTAAATCTGAGATTTCATGCCGTAATATATTATATTTATAACACAATGAATGATAATTGTATTTGTTTATATATTTAAAGCTTTCAGGCTAAGATGCTTAATACTGGCTTATATATATATAAAAGTTAAGTTTAGAAAAGGTGTATCAACCTTTTCTATCAAAATCTCTGTCTCGTGTCTAAGCTTGATTATTTATTAGATATCTGTTTAAAATCTGATTGGCTTTCTCTGTTATAATTGCACATGTGAGAAAGGCTAGCATATTTTCAATTTATTATCAATTTTCAACATGCGATTTAGATGAATAATATTTAAATAAATACTGAGTTCATTAATGCCTGACATAGCCATCACACAATTTTTACTATTACAAATACAAATTCATAATTCTTTAATGAATATGCAGGTCTATTGCACTTTGATATTGATAATACTTTGCTGCAAGTCAAGGAAAGTTTGAATACTTTTTATTTATCATCTTACCATGAAACCCATTGAACTTCAACTAGACTTTAATCTATATTTCTCTGTAAGTTAATTGTAGATTGTTCATATAATTTGAAATATTGGATAATTTTCTTCCAATTCTTTTTGTGCTTATATTTGTTATAACACACATCACATTTGAAATGTAAACAACATTGATGATTTTTATATATTATTCACTAGGTTACCCATACTGATTTTTATATTACCAAAACCATAAAAGTAATTAAGTTGAACTGTGTGTGTATTTATTTACTACAATTTTTGTAGAAAATTATCTTTGATTTATTACTTTTTATAAAATTATTTGAATTTAGATTTTATTTATTAATAACTTTTTTAATACCTAATGTATTTTATTACCATATTGTTATTTTTTTCCGTCTTAATTCGTATTATTATTTTATACAGTAAACATTATTTAAATATAATAATAAGTTATTATAATACTACGACACAAATCATACCTGTACAAATATATATATATATTTTTATTTTATTTTATAGGAATTGAATCAATTATCCGAGTAACAAAACAGTCATTATTACAGAAAAAAATTATTCTTATTGCATATGGATTAAATCTTCTGAATATTATATTTGAAAGGTATAATTAAATTTATTATTAAAAAATTAATAGTGTTAAGGATTAAATTGTAGATCAATGGGAAAAGATCATGGTTGTCAATTATTTCTAATTTCTTGATCAAAATATTCATTGACAAAAGATAAATCAACTATCCTTATCTTTTAACGTTTTATTGCACATTCATTTCAATTTATTGCATCAATTTTCTGTATATAAAACTAATATTTCCTTATGGAATCCTCCGTTTTGTTTTGTTTTTTAGAAAATTTAGATCAATTGGTTTTTTTTAAAATAGTTTATTGATATTTATTTAAAAAGTGTTATAAGTATGATTGTAAAAAGTTGGATATTTTGTTATTTATTTTTATAATTGTGCTTAATTCTTTGTTTTTAAAGTAAAATCTCTATTAATGAAAAACTTTTTTTTTTAAATGAATGTATTTTGTAATAATAAAAAGTGTAAATTTGTTTATTATAATATTTATATTTAACCCCTAATTACAATTAATAATAATTTATTTCACACCTGTACTCTCCTGCTCAGTTATAAATAGTTATAATAACAATAATTAATATTATTAATAATCTTCTATAGTGACCATGCTAGAAAAAAATTGGAAATTTTCAGGTTTCCAACTTTTAGGTAGCTAACTATTAGATAATCTAATTAGCTATTCTATGCTGATGAAAATTGGCTCCTGGCGGTTATTCTTAATTAAATATCAAAATAAAAATGGGATAGTGCTAAAAACCTTAGTGTCGATTATATAGTTAATGTGATGAGTAATGACTTCTCTTTTTTTTCAGACGGTTATTTCAAGTGTTTTACCCTTTTTTTTAAAGTATCAAACAAGTACTAAATGTATTTTTTCAAAAAAGTCTTATAATAATTGTCTAGTCTAATATATAAACCATACAGATACGGAGAACCAATCCTTTAATATTTGTTTAGGGATGTTTACGTGACTTAAGATAGAACGAGGAAGCAATATAATATAGTAAATTAATTTGCTTATTGAACGTTATGGTATCCATTATTTTCTAATGTTATCATTTAATAATAATACAAGAATAGATTGCAAAAAGTTTTTTTTAAGGTTTATATATATTTCTTAAATATAAATATATTCAAAATCTTAAAAAGCTTATCATATATGAATTTTATTCCAATAACATCTTAAAGATATAATTTATCTGTATATATTTTATAGTGATTAAGACATATTTGAAATTATTTAGCTAGAAGTAGCTTCCAAGAATAATAAAAAATAATATTAATATTTACAATATCAATATCCATAAAATTCTTTAGAATTTTTGAGTTTGAAAATAGAATCTTCAGTACCAACATTTAAATTCATATACTTGTGTTTTCTTTGTAATAAAATTCTTCGTGGTGGTAAGTAATTCTACTAATTTTGTCCAGATTCCTACCCCCCCCCCCAGTATTATACTATTCACAAGATTAAATGATCCATTTTGTTTTTATTAAATAAACTATTTTTGTTTTTGTGAATTTTTAGGTTTCATATTTTTATGACACAAAGTAATTTAATTTTTTAAATGTATATTTCAAAATATTTTTAATATATTTATTAAATTATTGTATCACCAAATCATTAATTTTATAAATGTAAGATTTTTATTTAATTGAGGAAAAAGAATGTTAGGATGTGATTTAGCAACAATGCTTAATTTTTTTTTCCATTAGATGTCTAGTCATTTTTATTTTTTTAATTTTTGATCTTACTCAACATTATATTTACTATATAGATTATCATTAAATAGATATCTTGATATTAAAAAAAGTAAAAAATCTTTCTTATAGAGATTTTTATTAACCTGTTATGCAATTACTGTGCTAGAGTGGAAGAAAATCTCAATCATTTTCTTGTGATTATAATGTGATAAGATTATTTTACCTCAGTTTTTAATCACTTAAAAGCTCAACTGTTTTAGTAATTTTAAATGAGATACAAACTTTTTTTTCTGCTGAAGGATATAGATTTGGATCATTTGACTATATTTTAGTTAATTGCAATATGTTCTGTTTTTTCAAACTTCCAGCAAAAGGATGAATAACCTCAAAAACATTTTTATGATTGATTTATATTTTTTTTTTCAAAATTATACTATGTGTAAATTTTCCATTGTTTTCACTTTTACTCTGATAAGAATAGAAAAAGATATATTTCTGTTCTCTCCTTTCTCATTTACATTCTTTCTGATATCTCTTGAATTTGTTTCTCAAAATAGGAATGTAAAACTTGCCCATTTACCAAATATGTTGCTTTTTCCATCATGTATTATTATTATTATTTTTTTTTTTTTGGTATTCTTTTCCATTTACTTTTTTGCAAATTAATACAATTCTCTTTTGGAGTATTCTAAGATATATACATATACACCAAAAAATTATCAAATTTCAAAACAAAACTTGTTCATAATGTTGAAATTAAATATATTATTATAAAAGTTGTCTGATTAAATAATTTTTATTGAATTATTATTTTTAATATATTATATATTGTACCGGGTTCGATCCGATGATGATCTTACTTAGTCTGCAAATTGGTTTACCTCATTTTCATCTTTATTTATAATACATTTATAATCTTATTTAATTATAAATATTACATAAACAAACTGGCATGTACAAGCAAAGTGGAGAATACTATTGATAGCTGTTGTTGTCAATAATACCCACAATCAGACTGAGCTATGCAACGCATAACACAATCATATTTCCAGATGGTGGCCAACCTCAGCTGCTAGATTCAAACCCCTACTATCCAAACAGTTTATTTGTTTCGGAGTAAACCCCAGGCTCCAGCTAGTCCAAGACTAACATGTTCAGACAGTAGATCCATAATCCAGCACTCGAAAAATCCCTTAACTAGCTCAGTCTATTTTTAATTCAATAACAAAATAGAGTTTTAATTAGTGGTGAAAAGAATTGACCAACAAATAAAGCTTTAAGTTTAAAGACAATTTAATTTAATTAACATTTATTAAACTAATTTTAAATATTTTATAAATCCTATATATTAATATAACACACGCACATATATAATTCGCACACTATAATATCTTATGAGAAAGCATTAAATAATATTTAAAATTTAAAATACAATAAAATCAATATACTAGCACATGAATACACACAACATTTTAAACACATATTAATAGTTCATCTATGTATGCAATAGAGTTCTTAAACTTGACTCTTGAGGTTTTACGAATGTGATGGCTACTTTAGAAATGATTATAAGAAAAATGTTATTACCTAGTATTTTGAATGTGGATACTTCTGGCTGTTTGCTGCTTCTAATGAAGTATTTCTAACCGATTAGATTTGAAGTTTTCTTGTGGAGATTTGATGCTGATTATTCCAAGGCATTTTCTTTAAGACAATTAGATATTGAGCGGCTTCAGGTTGTTACGCAGGCATCACTTTTATAAGGTATATTGGCTGTTTTCATCGGACTTCAGGCTGGAGAAAGTCATATGTTTTCCAAGGTTTTAACACTGTATTCTTGATTCTGGATATATAATAAGTTGACTGATATAACTCACTGATAGATTGTACTGAACTGTTATCTCAAACACAACTAACTCGACTCTAATGCAACTAACTCGACTAACTGTCCGATAAAAATTTGTCTATTTATACATGAGGCATGTTGTCATTTTGATATCCTCCAGCAATATCTGTTGTTGAAGTTCTTTTCATTAATAGCTAATCCTTTGGAGATAAGCTTTTTAATCCTGTTGTTTTTTACATTTGTGATTAGTAGCCAATTGCTGAACTTGTTTTATATTTTTAATTAGTAGCCACCACTGAGTGTTTTTTTAATTTTGTAACTTTCATTTATTTTTCAACATAATTTTAACATGCACATATACACACATTTATCATTTTTTTGTTTACTCTCACACATATATATTTTATTAACAAGTTTACATTTATGCACATTTATAATTTAAGATCAATTCATTATTTAGTTTTTAAGATTACCTTTTTTTTTAACTCGAATGAAAAGATATTTATATTTTTAAACTTTACATTACATTTTAACTAAGAAGAAAAAAACTTTTTACTTCTTTTATAAAACCTTTAGACTTTTAATCTTATGTTGATTTTTATTTTAATAATTTTTTTTAAACAAAATTATTATGTGCCAACACAATGTTGGTACTATATATATATATGTTTGATGTGTAATATATCTAACTGAATTAAATGTAGAGAACCTAATATTTATAAAATAAACATATAGATAATTCGTTTTTGATAATATCTGTTGATCAATCTTCTATCCTATTTTATTATTATTATCAAAATAGTTTAATGAAGATTGTGGTGACTTATTACATTAAAATTATTTATTAGTTGTTTAACTTGTTAAATCTCTTTGATGTTAGTTTCATATTATGGAGCAATATTCCAAAACAATTAAATATATTGAGGAAGGTCTTAATTATTTTATTTGGGATATTTTGTACTATTTGTATTATTTTTTCTACATATGCTAAATTAATGTCTTGTACATGCTTATCTTTTTTATAATATCTTAATATGAAGAGAGTGATTCAGTCTTCTTTTTTTAATGAAAATTAAACCAAATTTTTAGTTTTTTGGCAAATAAAATTATTGAATCAGTATTATTTTAGATAAGCTTTAGATTTTGGGTTATTAGTTATAGATTGAATGATTGATTTTTCATATAGCAGTTCATTATTATAGTTATTCTCTAATTTCAACATTTTCATACTTTTTTCTTCTTTTTTTTTTTTGGAGCATTATATTTTTGCTTTTTGTTCTATATCCTTTTTTTAAATATTTTGTAATTTTACAAATTGCTGTAGCATATTAACATATCTCCTAACTTCGTCTGTCTCTCTCACTCACTCTCTCTCTTTTTTTTAAAATCAACCTATTTTCTGTATTTGATTAATTAGCATTATTTTTATTTAAAAAAGGCTTATTAAAATTAATATATAGATTAGCAATGCCAGTATCTTTTATTATGGTACTCATCATTTTTAACAATATGGAAATTGAAGGATTATAGTTAAGTTTTTTGCTTCTTAATAATATTTTTATAACAATCTATATTTATTTATTAAAAACAAGTTTTTTTATTTATGTTATTCATATATATTTTTATCACATAACTACAGATCATATGTTGTTAAAATTTATGATTTAATATATAGTTATAGATTATTATTTTTAAAATTACAATAAATTTGTTTTCCATTCATAAAAGTGTGTGGGGGGGGGGGATTTTTGAAAGTTTCATTTTGAATTTATATTTATGTTTGATACAAATTAATATAATTTTTTAAAATATATTGTTGAAATCATTTTGACCAATAAAAAAACAATTCACAAATACTGATCATTAATTTTGTAAAGAAAATTGTTTTTTTTTTTTTTTTTTATGTAAGTGACCGCCTTTTACTGCTTCTAATATTAAAAATATATTATTTATTTGTCAATACATTTATATTCTGATTGGGTTTTTTTTAGTTAATTGTGTTCGAACATATCAAATCTTAACTAAAAGAAAATAATATTATTAAAGAATTTGAAATTAATAAAAATATTTGGTTATTGTTTTTTTTAAAAAAATCTAGTATTTATAAAAAGCAGATATTTAGAGACTATTAAGGCCCCAAAAGAGAACGTGGTTAAAGAAGACAAATTAATGCGGACAGAATTAAAAACTAGCATAGTTAAAATTAGATATATAGGATTAAAAAATAAGTGAATGGTTAATAATAATAAAAATATTTTTTAAAAAAATTAACAGTGTTTTTTGAAGGTTTGTGATGATGGTGTTTTAATTGGACTATTTCCATAATCTAATATGAGTATTGAATATCTGTTTAAAAAATTTAACTTTATTTAAATATTCAAAACACATTTAACTGTTAGTAATAGCATACAGTTTAGTATATGCACAACATTTACAGAGATGTTATTCTCACCTCTTTTTTAGTTGTTTCTGGCCTGACCTGTGATAGTACTAGCCTGGAAATCCAACCTAACCCTTAGACTTTTGAATATTGAATTTTAATGTAGCACTCTAACTGAGCTATCTTGTCAAAGACTACAATCACTAGAAATTTCATATACTTATCTATGATGTTCCTCCTGATTTTCCACTTTTTCCTAAGAGCAAGTTAATAAGTGGCTTCCATATATTATGTATAGTCACACAAGGTTGACTTATGGGATTGTTTGCCATTGTCATGTGAGCAGCTTCTTTAAATTTTCTTCTTAGTACCTTTTCTTCTCTATCCATTATTTTTGTATTTTCCCAATTGAACATATATTCAATGGTACATACATGATCTGCTACCTTAGACACATCTGTTTTCTCTCTTCTAATCATCAGTTTGTGTTCTTGCAAGCACTTTTCAATGGAACAGCTAGTCTCACCAATATACATTTTCCACATTCACATGGTATTTCATAGATGCAGTTTTTTTCTTTAAGCATTTCAAGTTTAGGTTTTGTAGATGTTAGAATTCTTCATAATGTGATATTGCTCTTGAAAACCGTTCTGGGGTTATACTGATTGCAGAGTTTTCTTAATTTGTCTGCTATTTTTGGTATGTATGAGTACACTATCATACCAATAGTTGTTTTTCTTTTGATAATTTTTTTGTTGTCTATTTAAAGGTTTCTTAATACTAGCTGATAGATAACCATTTTCATAAGAGGTTTTTCATTATAGATCTTTTCTTTTTTCAAAGTGCTGGTTTCTGAACAAAGTTTTTTTTTCTGTTCCATTGGGATAGCATAACTCTATATTTTGTGTTTCTGTTTTGAAGGGATATATAGGCAAAATCAAAACTACAGTTTACTGAAAACCACACATATGGGAAAATATTTAGCCTATGCACCCAATCACATTAGAAGCACAAAACATGAAGTTATACTATCACTATGAAACAGAGCAAAAGATTTTTGTTTGGAAACTAGCACTTTGAAAAAAGAAAAGGTTTATATAAGCAAACTCTTATGAAAAATAGTTATCCATCAATTATTATTAAGAAAACCTTAAAGACACAACAAAAAGAACCATCAAAAGAAAAAAATAATTATTGGTACTGTAGTGTAGCTATATCTACCAAAAATAGCAGACAAATTTTAAAAAATCTGCAATCATTATAACATCAGAACTGCATTTGAGAGCTGTTCCACACTATGAGGAATTCTAACATCTGCAAAGCCTAATCTTGAAGTGCTTAAAAGAAAAAACTGCCTCTATATGAATGTGGAAGAATATATATTAGTGAGACTAGTCATCACATTGAAAAGTACTTTCAAGAACACAAACTGATGATTAGAAGAAAGAAATAGATGTGTCTATGGTATCAAATCATGTACATACCAAAGAACATATGTTCAATTGGGAAAATACAAAAATATTGATTAGAGAAGAAAAGATACAGAAAAGCAAATTTAAAAAAGCTGCTCACATGACAATAGCAAAAAACCCTATAAGTCAACCTAGGTTGACTATACCTAATGCATGGAAATCACTGGTCAACTTTGCTCTTAGGAAAAGTGGAGAAATCAAGAGAAACCTCATAAATAAGTATATGACATTTCTACTGATTGTTGCCTTTGGCAAGATGCTGGCTCAGTTGGCTAAAGTGTTGCCTTAAAATTCAATCTTCAAGAATTTAAGAGTCTAGGGTCAATTCTTATGCTAGTATTGTCACTGGTCAGGCCAGCAACACTGAATCAAATACTATTAATCACTAACATAACTAACCATATGGATATATTAAAATCTGGGCCTAATAAGAACTCAAAAGCAAGATAATTTGGAAACAATAACTACAGATGAAGTGATGGTAAATGATTCTAATTCTTTACAGCAAATGCAAGCAGAATATCTCTCTGATGAGTTAAACACCACTGACACCTCATCAGAGGATGATGACAACTATAAAATGGCACTAAGTGAAAAAGGCATTAAAAAAGTAAAAAATGTCAAAACCAAAGATGGCATAAATAACAATAAAGATTTTAATGCAAGGGATAAACAAAGAAGCAACCCTAAAAATAAAAAAAGAATAATACCTCTAAACAATGTGCATATACTAACCTGTGTCATATTACTAACCATTGTATGTATTTGAAATATTTAAATAAAGTTAAATTTTTCTAAAAGATTCATTACTCATATTAGATGATGAAAATAGTCCAATATATAAATACAAATTAACAAAGTAGTTAATAAAATAATAATAATAATATTTAATAAAGAAATTAACAGACAAAATGGTTTTAATATAATAATGAGAAATACATTAAATGTAAAAAATAAACAGGAAGAAATGATAAGAAAAAAATAGGCATTTTTTTAATAAAGGAGACTAATTAAAATATACAAAGTGAGCAAAAAATAAGTAAAATAATGAAAACAATTTGACTATTGTGAGAATGATGTAGTTTGAAAATAAATACTTTAATTCAACTTTTTTTTGTTTGTTGTTCAAAAATTATTCAAATTTTCTAAGAACTAAATGAATTTCTGATTTTTTTTTAAAATCAGCAATATATGTCAGAATTTATTTAATATTATTTTGAGATGCTTTAACAATTTTGTCAAAACAAAGAATCATTTAATTTCTATGATTGCACATACAATTTGCTCTGATACAAATGGTTCACTTTATATCACTTTTGTCCAGAGCCATCTATGTAGGCATGACTAATCAGTAAGCATCAATTTATAGCATCATCCAGAATTCTGGGCTAGGTTTTGTCATTGGGATTTATTTGTAAAGAGCACTGTATTGAATATATCCATCATGCATCATATTTATTTTTGTATGTAATGATTTTGAATCTAATCTAACATGCATGTCCAGATATATGGATTTGAAATTAGGTTAGCAGCCACATATTCTACTAACTTTATTTATAAGCTAATAAATAGTAAGCATCTTTGACTTTTTAACAAAAGATTTGCAAATACTAAAACAAAGCATTATATAACTCATAATATTTAAAATATGTATTGTCTACAGTGATTTATTCAATTTTAATCAAGTCTCAAATGTATATAGTCAAACAAGTAAATTGGTTTGTTGTGTAATATATTTGAATACTTCAAGAAAATAATTTAAACAATATAATAAAAGTCAAAGTAACTGCTGGATGGATATTTTCAATCTAGTACATTTGTTTTACAAAGATGAATAGTCAAAAACTAATCTAAAATCAACCAGATACTTTACTTAATGTTAATTGGCTACTTTTAAACTTATATGGATGATTGTAGAATAGAATGATGTCAAATTGATTTCTATGTCAATGCAATTGTTTTTGAACGCTGACCAAATACATTGACAAAATATAATATTTATGTTTTTTTATTGCTTAATAAAAGCACTCTCTCTAGGAAATTCTGAAATCATAAAACTATTTTCCACTATAAAACATATTGTTTATGTTTTTTATTAACTTTTTAGGCAACCAAGAAATATGAGTTTATTGAGTAGTGAAAATATATTTCTGTTATTTATTCAACTTTTAGAGGAAACCTCGAGTCAGAAGCATCATACTATCATTTTTTGGTCTAATAAACTTCTTGGAAGTTTTCTGAGGTAAATCTTTTATTATTATAACATTGATTTATATTAATATTGGCAATAGTATCAATTTTTTTTATAATATCCACATTTATGTCATGTTAATGTTTCTATTAGATGTTTTTAATTTTATTTGATTTAGCTTGATAAAAGCATCTGTTAACCAATTTGTTTGTATTCTGAAAAAAATAAAGATAATAAATAAATAAGAATAATAAATTTTTAAAATAAAATAGCTTAAATCAGTTTAAATAAAACATAATCTATAATGAAAAAAATTTCGTTTTTATCTGAAGTAAAAAAAAATGAGAATCTAAATTTAAGAAAGCTAAGAGTAAATGTCCTGTACCCAAACTTATTTAATAATAAAAAAAAGATCTTTGTTAGTAAAAAAACAACAATTATATAAAGCTAAATTGCAGTTGTTAAAACAATCTTTAATTCTGGATTTATTTTTGAAAAGAATGTTAATAAATTGGAGTAAACAATTAATGTGAAAATATAACAGTGAATAGAAGGAATTGTTAAATTGAAAGTTTTGATTGTGCAATTTATGAAAATTTTCCCATCATAAAAACATATATCTATCAATTTTATTGACAATTTTTTCAATCCCAACTTTATAAATTAAATAACCTTAATGTCTGTTTAACCAAAAATACTACTATCATAATGAAAATTTAAATATATAAATCAAACACACAACCAAGTTGTTAAAACAATTATTAAATAACAAAAAGTTAAAATGCTTGCAACTTTTTGTTTGTTTGTCATTTTATTGCAAATAAAAAACAAAATTCACATACTGAACTCATATTAATTTTCAAAAAATGTTCATTGGCTGAGTTTTAGGGCTAAATTTATATCTGAGTATGATTGTATGGATTTGAGAAGCAACATCCATTTTTACTGAAAAATTAAAATAAGTGAAAATGATAATAACATGGAATGGACAAAAGGTGTTTCTAATCAATCATTACAACTTTATTTTCTATTAACTTTTCCCCAAATCATGAAAAAAAATCTAATTTCATAATTGATATTTTGCGTTGATAGCAATTGTGAAACTAACTTAGTATTAACTAAAATCTTCTAACTTTAATAATTCATCTTCCCTTATAGTAACTGAAATACAGGCTTATTATATACCTGTATCAATATATGTAATATATAGGATATATGAGCACAGACTTTTGCACAGCCCACAATTATGTCAAAAAGATAAATAATCACCAATATACATATTTCATGCTAAACCAGCAATCATCAGTTGATTCAGATTATCATCTCTACACATATATGCAATAAGTGCTCAGATATATATTAAGATAGCCAATCTTCATACTTTAATGGACAGGCTTCAATACATTCCATATTCCAACTCTTCAACCATCCATCCAATTGAAAATCTGATGATGGAATGCTCAAAGGCCACCCTGAGGAATGACAAATTATTGGATTTGCTTTATTTTTTTCAATGAAAAAGATGAAGAATGTGTAATTCTCAAAAAAGAACTTAAAACAATTCTTAGAAAAAAATACGTAATATTCTGATCAAATACTGTCTACTGCATTAAAATATTGTTAATGCTCTCACTACCTTCAACCATTTATCAAATATTTCTAAATTTTATTCCACATCAAATATAGCAACTTTTTAAATTATCAATAAAATTTCTATTTATGAAAATTCTTTGTCAATATGCCATCAATTTCAATATATTCCTATATATTCTGCTGATCGTTTTTCTGCTAAAGAAAAAAGAAGTTTTAATTGACAAAATTATCTTCCAAAAACAACTGAAATTTTGAAATGGAAAAAAAATTACAATATGTTTAAAGCCAAATATGACTTTAATTTAAATATATTATTGCAGACTGTAGCCAAAATAACTGTGTGAAATTTTACTAAAAAAATTCTCTAGTCAAAAATGTAGTCTCTTTTAAATCATATTTGAATTTAGAATAGAATTATTAAATGTAAAAGATCAGTATCTTTTATTCATTGAATATTTTCCCTTTTTTTATTCTTATTTGTAAATTGTAATATTCTATTTGAATTCACTGATGTATGATATTCAGTAGCTATTTAAAAATGTTCAAACTTTGAGCAGTTTTAGATACATGTTTTATGTTCCAAATATTGTATGGTCACAACTAATACAATGAGAATGAATGGTTATGAATATCTATACCAATACATATTGACAAAGCACTAAAACAAAAATTTCTCTCTCAAAGAAGCTACAGACATTATCAACTGAAAAGAAGATTGAATTTTTAATGCAGAACCCCCCCTTACACACACACACTTAATTTTAAATACAGTCTTTTGCATTGTTGACCTACCAAGAATAATTTTAATTTTTAAATATTTGAATTTAGATAATTCAACTGCTTTTATTATTACTTTGGTACAAAAAACAAACATAAATTTACCAAAGAAATATGGATTTTTAATTAAAATACTAGTAGATTCAGAACCCAAGAATAATTTTACCTGAAGGGAAATAATCCATTTCAAAAAAAAATACAATTAGACTTGCAGATTTCATTGTTGTTAATATAAGCAATTTCTTCCCCTAAATGAAAAAAATGTAATGCTATTTTAATTTTAATTGAGTGATCATTTTTTAATTAAAGGCTGCTTACATTTTTTAAAAATAAGTAAGATCTTGTTTTTTAGTGATATATGAGAAGTGAAAAGTTCTACAGATTTTTTCCCAGAATAATAAATCAAATAAAAATTCATCACTCTTTTATTAAAAATTAGCTCTTTTTTCATGTGTCAAAGCATCGGCCGGGAGGCGAACCCGGGACAACTGCTTGGCAGCTGTGCTGACCACTCGGCTACCAACGCTTGACGAAATTAGCATTTTTTTAAAGTAATGTATTTTTCTAAATAATAAATTCGTAAATGCTTTGTTCTATATGATAATACAATATTCAAAGTCAGACATTTTAATTAAATTCTAAGTTGCAAAAAAAAATTTTTTTAAAAAGTTATCTTTACATTTATATTTAAAAAAGAAAACATTCTAATGTGTTTAATGTTTTTCAAAACCTGTAGTGATAATTAGTAAAATTATAAATAAATTTCAATTAGGATAATTTTTTTTTTCATTTTGATTAGAATTTTAAAATTACTTTGGTAAATGCTACAATAAATATTCTACTGCTAATTTAATATTTTAAGTACCAAAAATGTTTACAATAAAAAATATATACAATCCAATATTTCTCAAAATAAAATATATTTAATGTTTAAATCAGAGAATAGTATCTAAATAGAAATCATATTAATTTATTATAAACAAGATAAAGCTTTGCAGTTTAATTTTTTTAAATGGTAAATTAATAGAAGTAAATGATAATAAGGCTAAATTCCATAATGCTTTTATTGCTGTTGAATCGCTCAACAAAATGTTTGCAATACTAAAAAAACTTATTTTTAATATTTTAAAATTATATTGGTAGTGTGCCATTGTTAATACTAATTTAAAGTGCCAAAACACTTTCTAAATATTTTATTGGAATTAATTGAATAGATTATGCTTTCAGTGCTTGTGTTGAGAAGATCCCTTTTTTTTTTGTTAATTTGAATACTATTTCATCTTTAGTTAATTGTGTAATTATTTTTGAGATGAACCCATGCTTCTTTAATCTTGATCTTCCTGTCTTTTCTTTCCTTGCACATTATTTTAATAATACTTGGATCAAAATTGTGTTCATGTTCTTTCTCATGGTTATAAAATGCCAATGTACTGGTGAATTTGACTTTCATTTTGCTTTTTATACATTGAAGTATGTTGTATTTTTGTTTTTAGATTAGCCTTTGTCTCCCCACAGTATGTGTATGGATATCCCTTTTGGCTGCATCCTATGTGTAAATCACATTAGGTTCAATACAGTTTGTATATTTTGTTTTTCATATTATTAATGAGTTTATTTGAATTAATGGGCATTCTAAAACACATTAAATTTGTCAGAAATTTTTTATGACTTAGTTAGCCATGTGTGGTAAATATGTTAAAGCAATCCAACTTTTATTATTCTTTATATTTACTATTTTGTTTAAAATATTTTTTTAGAATTGTTATGTATATTTGTGTATGTATTTACATTGTCTCCAGATTTTATCAAATCAGCAATATAAGTCTTTATATTCTCAGTCATGTTATACTCAAATTGACATAACACACTTTAATGTATAAAAATGAAAAAGCAAAGTCCAATTCTATCAATGCATTGGTCATTTACAACCATGGGAAAAAACACAAACACAGTTTTGATCGAAATATTATTAAAATAATATGTGAGGGAAAAAGTGACAGACAGCACAAGATTAAAGAGGCATTGTTCCTGGCACAAAATAAATATGCAATGAACCAAAGATCAAACAGTAGTCATATTAGCAAAAAATGAGTTTTTTCAACTGAATAATCATGATTATGATGCATATGCATTGAAAGTATACTCAGTTCAATGAATTTCAATAAAATATATACAAACTCTGTTTTGACATTTTATATTAGTTTTAATATTTTAATAAAAATTCAAGTGTGAGTAGAAGCATTAATTTTTATGAAAATGTAGCTACTTAAATAATTTTAAAATTTTAATTTTTTATTGGTTTATCAACTTTTATGCCTAAGGAAAAAAGAAAAAAATATTATTCTACAATATTGCCTTTAAATTTATATGGTTTATATTTATCTTTTCATAAGAAAACATTTAATTTCTTAAAATTTATTAACAATTATTATTTACTTATTCACTATCAACTTACTATAATATGTTTATATTTGTAGTTCCTTTATTTTAGGAGTACAAGATAAAGTCATTAATATTGTGCTATGTGCCATCTATGTTTTTTTTTCTAATTGTATTAAAGATCCTATTAACTTTACTATATAATGTTTTCTAACTTTTTATCAATAAATATATATTAAACATTTCTTCAATAATATTTGAACAATTATGTATTACTTATTGTTTATCTACTTTAAATTATAGATTAATATGTGGATTATATGAAACGATGTAGGAAATCATATACTGTACTTTATATTCAGTCTGTAAACACATGTATATAATTTTATTGTATAAAAGATTGCTTAAAAAGCTGTTGTTTAATTTATACAACTATCTATTGAGTGAAATATGTGCTATATTTAGCATCCCAAATAGTACAAGTTTATATCTTCATACGTTTTAAATTTTTCTCCAGTCCATTTAAATATTTAAAACAGACTTGTATTTGTAACAATTTATATACACCTAACACATAGTGCAATGAATGCCTTTTATCTCACCTAAATAATCTTTATAAATTTTTACACCTTAGTTACTATCTCAAGTAATAAACTAATTGACCTTGTTCTTTATTTTTTCTTTAGAATAAGTTTACCTTTCAGTAAAAATTTTCCCAATTTTTTTTTTTTTTTAGAGATCATAACGCTTTTGTTGTTTCATCTGTTCTTGATTTTTGTTTTAGAATTTAAAAAAATAAATAATATTCACGCCATATTCACATATAATATTCCTGGAATGTTAATTTTTTGATTCCATCTCTCTTTCCCTGTGAATCCAGTTTAAAAAATTATTCTCTATCCTTATATTTTGTAATAAAATAATAGCAATATGCTACTGTTAAACTTATACAAACTAAATAGGTTACACTGAATATTTTAAAAATTAATTTATCATTTTTTCATAACTTTTAGAAAAATATTATATATTTATTTAAAAAATTAAAATCACTCCCTTCTTAAGTTGTATTGGTAAGAAACATTAATAATTATATTTTTATGGGCTTATATGTAAATGTAGCAATCATATAAGAATTTAAATTTTGATTATTGACCCTAGACATAAACTTATACAGCTATTTATAAAATCAAAATTGTTGATAGTTTTTTAAAGTACTATATAATATGTACAATCAAATAAGCAAGCTAAATTTGATATCTGTCTTAGATATCAATAGCAGAAATGTAAATTATTTTAAAACCATATAGTCATATTAACTATTTCAGTGGTTTTCAAACTTTCCAACTTATAGAATCTTCAAAATTATATTTTGTATGTGTGCATATATGAAATTATCCTCCCCTTTCAAAAAAAAATCATTAAGAAGATATCAATGTTGTATAGGATTTAAAACAAAATCATTATTTCAATATATTTTTTTAAAAACAATTTTAATATAAGTTAAATAAAATTAATTACTAATTTATTAATCATTGCTACATACACCATTTTAATGCCTGGAATAAGCTTGCATTTTTGTCACAAAATATCAAAATTAGAATCTATTGATGTTGTTTATAAATACATTTTATATTCAGACTCCATTCTATTTCTGCATTTTATTTTTATTGCTATATAAATTGAACATAATTTTTCACATAAATGTGGCAAAAGACATTAAGATCTTAACTTTTCTGGAAATCTAAGCAAATTTGTGACCAAAAATCAATATTTTTGCAGGTTTATAGTCAGATCTGGTGAGAAATCAATTAATTGCTCTCTACTCTTAATTAACAGTGTTTTGCTAAAGGTTTGGGATGATGGTACACAAAGTTTCAAGAAGTATTATTCTCCCCTTTTTTAGGTATTGCTGGCCTGACCAGTGACAGTACTAGCATGGGAATCAAATATGAATCTTTAGATTTTTGAATATTGAATTTTGAGATACTAACCAACTATATCCTGACAAAGGCAATAGTCATTAGAAATTTCATATACTTATCTATGAGGTTCCTACTGATTTTTTCATTTTTTTCTAAGAGCAAAGTTAATTAGTAGTTTTTATACATCATATATAGTCACCCTAAGTTGACTTATGGAGTTATTTGCCATTGTCATGTGAGAAACTTCTTTAAATTTTCTTCTTTGTATCTTTTCTTCTCTATTCATTATTTTTGTATTTTCCCAATTGAACATATGTTCTTTGGTAAATACATGGATCAGTTTTCTCTTCAAATCATCAATTTGTGTTTTTGCAATCACTTTTCAATGGAATGACTAGACTCACCAATATACATTCTTTCACATTTACATGGTATTTTGTAGATGCAGTTTTTGCTTTTCAGCATTTCATCTTATGCTTCATAGATGTTAGAATTCATCATAGTGTGGTATGGCTCTGGAAAGCTATTCTGATGTTATACTGATTGCATATTTTCTTAATTTGTCTTCTATTTTTGGTAGGTATGGATATACTACTGCATTAATAATTTTTTATTTCTTTTGATGATTATTTTTGTTGTCTATTTAAGATTTTTCTTAATAGCAGCTGATGGATAACCATTTTTATAAGAGTTTGCTTTTTATAGATCTTTTCTTTTTTCAAATCACTGGTTTCTGAACAAACTTCTTTTGCTCTGTTCCATAGTAATAATATAACTATGTTTTGTGTGACTGATGTGATTGGATATATATGCTAAGTATTATAGGTGGGTTTTTTTAATTAAACTGTAGTTTTGATTTTTCCTTGAGAGAGTTTTGTCACAAAAACATATAAGAATGCCAATTTAATGCCAATTTTTGTTTTTGTTCTGGTTCTTTTATAAAATTTAATTGATGAGGATATGTTGTTGATGTGTTTCCAGAAAGTTTGTAGTAGTGTTCCATCATGTGGTTTTACAAAAAAATATATCAACATAGCAAAGCCAAACTTTAGGGTGATATGTAGTATTTTATATAACTGTGGTTTCACATGCTTCTATGTAAATATTGCTAATGAGGGGCAACAACGGTGAGTCCATAGCCAGTCCTTGACTTTTTGGAAGAATTCTTTGTGTATGCAACCACTTATTTTCAATACAACAAATCAAGGAATGTCTATGGACTCACCATTGTCACCCCTGATTAGCAATATTTATATAAAAGAACTTGAAACCATAGCTATAAAAACTACTACATATTCACTTAAAGTTTGCCTTTTCTATGTTGATAATACATTTGTTGTATGGCCACATGGTAAAGCACTATTACAAACTTTTTGGAAACACATCAGCAACATAACTCTTTCAATTGAATTTATAATAGCATCAGAACAGAACAAAAATAGGCATTTTTAGATGTTCTTGTGACAAGACTTTCTCATGGCAAAATCAAAACTACAGTTTAAAAACCTACACATATAGGAAAATACTTAGCATATACATTCAATCACACCAGAAACTTAAAACATGAAGTTATGCTATCATTGTGGAACAATGAAAAAAAGCTTGTTCAGAAATCAAAAATTTAAAAAGATCTATATAGAACAAGCTTTTATAAAAACTGATTATCCATCAGTTATTACTAAGAAAACCTTAAATAGAAAACAAAAAGAACCATCAAAAGAAAAAACAATTATTGGTATGGTAGTGTATCCATACCTATTAAAAATAGCAGATAAATTAAGAAAAATCTGCAATCAGTATAACATCAGATCAGCTTTCCAGAGACATAACACACTACAAGGAATTCTAACATCTACAAAGCATAACCTTGAAATGCTGAAAAGTAAAAACTGCATCTATGTGCATGTGGAAGAATGTATATTGGAGAGACCAGTCATCCCATTGAAAAGCAATATCAAGAAGAGAAACTGATGGTTAGAAGAGAAAAACAGATGTGTCTAAAGTAGCAAACTATATATGTACCAATGAACATATGTTTAATTGGGAAAATACAGAAATATTGGATAGAGAAGAAAAGGTACAAAGAAAAAAATTTAAAGTAGTTGCTCACATATAAATGGTAAACAACCCCATAAGTCAACCTAGTGTGACTATACATAATATATGGAAGCCACTTATTAACTTTGCTCTTAGGAAAAAGAGGAGAAATCAGGAAGAGCTTTATAGCAATGTATATGAAATTTATATTGACTGTTGTCTTTGGCAGGATAACTCATTTGGTTAGAGTGTTACATTAAAATTCAATATTCAAAAATCTAAGCGTCCAGGTTCGATTCCCATGCTAGTACTGCAGCTGATCAGGTCAGCAACACCTGAAAAAGAGGGGAGAATAATAACTCAAAATGCTGTGTATATACTAATCTGTGTGTATTACTAACAATTGAATGTATTTGAAATATTTAAATTAAATAAAAATTTTCTAAAGACATTCAATACTTATATTAGACGATGGAAATAGTCTGATATATAAATAAAATTACTTAGCAGTGATTTGATTTATTGCAATTCTGAAATAGATTTTTAATCTAGTCACGCAAATCAATTTCTTTTATGGAGTATTGTCTAACAGTTTTTTTTTCCCAACTGGAAAATGTATTCTATTAAGTAATTTTTAACTTTCTTATTTAAATTTAATTCATTTACTTATTAGGAAAATATTCAGTTTTTTAAAACATTGTTCATTATTCTTTTTTATGTATGATAATCTCTTATCTAATTTTAAAAGTAATGTATTAATTTAATTGTTTATTAATTTTATTGATTTTATTTAAAACCATAAATATATCTTCCCAAATAAGCCATTAATTGCAAACATATTTTAGCATCTAATTTTTAAGCATAATCTTCTTTTTTTTTCACCTTTTAGCTCAATAAATTAACTCATGATATTTTTTTTACAATAATTATCACACTTCTTAATATAAAAGTAAAGGTTTAATGTTGCTTGATAATTACTTTCAAATAATCTTGATTTTTGTTTTTTAGATTTGATGAAACTATAAATTTTACAAGATAGTAATGGGTAATATTTAATGTGTGACGCTATTTCAATTGCTATTTCAATTATTCGTGAGATTGCCTTTTTGTTTGGGTTCAAAGAAAATTTTGTATCATCTGCACAAATATGTGAAAACATAAATCCCAAGTTATTTGATGTTTATTTATGTAGTTATTAGTAAGCTCAAAAATTTTCTCTCTATTAGTTCTCTATACAGAAAATTTATAACAAAATAAAAGTATATATTTTTTAATTATAGAATTAAAAATATTATACGAATCAATACTATCAAAATAATCAAATAAGCAACATCCAATTGCATTATAAAATAACAGGAAGAAGATCATTAATGAGATATTAATTTGTCTTCATACAATAGGGCCATTTCATTAATATCTCTCATATTATTATATGAGAGAATGGTTCATTCTCATTATTTACCACATTTTTCACCAAACTTACAAGATATTATATCTCTAAAACATTAATGTTTAAGTATGTTCTCACCTTCTTTAGCAATTTGATAATTAACTTAAAAGAATAAACATCAAGAGTTGCTTTGATGTAGGAATTCATATATATTTAGTAAACTCATTTCTTTTGTTTTTAAATTATTCATCTTTATATTAAAACCATTCAATGCTTTTTATTATACAAAATTATCGATAATTAGATTACATATCTTTTTAATTTCACAGGATATTGTTTACTAATGATGTTTTTACATTTAACACATAAATCATTTAGATTCTCTGTCCGAGTAAAAATTATTGTTATATACTTTTCATCATTAATTTTGCTTTTTTTTATTTTCAGATGCTAATCAGATTTAGATGTTCTTATACCATTTCTCAGTCATTGTTTTTTATTGAAATTCTCTTTTGTTAAGTGATTTTTTTTACTTGAATTTTTCAGTTTTTATCCATTCATGTATTCTAATACTTGGATTTATTAAATTTAAAAAAAAAAATGAAAATTACAAGTGCAAATCATCAAAAGCAGTCAAAATTTCACTGTAAAATTATTTTACTCATATTGTTAAGTTAATTTAAAATTAGGCTAAAAAAA
The DNA here is from genome assembly GCA_028023455.1 of Epiperipatus broadwayi. Taxonomy (NCBI): domain Eukaryota; kingdom Metazoa; phylum Onychophora; class Udeonychophora; order Euonychophora; family Peripatidae; genus Epiperipatus; species Epiperipatus broadwayi. The sequence continues at coordinate 140,770 of JAQFVV010000655.1, forward strand.
TAAAAATTGAAAATAATTTTTCTTGCATATAATTATTTCTAAATGCACAAAAATATTGACTAAACTATAATGAACTTTAGACTCACAATTAATTCCTGACTGCATACAAATACATTCCTAATGCATAATTATCAAATATTTAAAATCTGTAAGCTGATATCAGATCTAGCCTTTGAAGATCTCCATTCTGGAATCAAAAACGTTTTACTCTTGTACAATCTTCTTGAATCTGTTAAACATTCTTTTACAAATACATAATTTTATTATAAGAAGATAAAATGGCTAGGTAAGATAGTTCTATTTTAATTATTTTAAAGAAGCAAATTGTAATTCAAAATGCTTTCCCCACAAAATTTGAAAGTCAGCTTTCTTGCATGACCAAATATTATTTATATTTTATTTATTGATTGGGCCATAATAGATACTCATAAATAGTTTTATTTTATAATAGTTATAAATACAGTTAATATATAAAGATTTAAAAATAGGTATTCATAGAAATAAAAGAAATTATTATGAATTACTTATTTTGAATTTTTAGCTTTTCAGAATTTGCCTTTGAAAATTCTTTAGAACTTTGATTGCACTTGTGACAAACAGTTTAAGCATCACTAATTTATGTAATAATATGTAACTATTTTTTTTCTATTATATATCTTTTATATTAATAAGAATATTTATTTACCAGTTATGTTCAATTCCTAATAGAGTATTTATGACAAATTATTATTATAGTTTTTATCTAAATATTTCTCTTAATAAATCTAAATTAGTATTTAAACATTATTTCTTCCTGGAAAAAAGATAGTCTATGCAAAATAAAGTAATAAACTTACTCTATTTGTATATGTAGAAATATATATAATTTTTTTTAATGTCCAAATTAAGATATAGTGATTAGATCTATATAGGTATTTATATTTACATTTAAGAATCTTGATTTTAATTTTACTAATAGTAAAACATAAATAAAAATGATTTTTAAATCATTCTTCACTATTTTATGAATATTAAAAAAATTTAAAACATAATTAAGTGGGGGAAGGTGAGCAAACTTAAGAATTATATTTCTCTGAACATTATCATAATTCATTGCATATACTTGTGATATAACTACTTGAAAGTTTTTACTTTCTTCAGCATACAAGTAATCAAGACCAATTATTATTAACTTTTGTTAACTTTAATTATCTATTTCTGAGATAAGCTTGAATTTATATTGTTTATTTTATCTTTTTTTAATGAAAAATATAAATCTTTTGTGTGCATGAATCAAAACATCTTGAACAAAGCTTACAAGATTTCTTCTTTCTTTTACTTGGTTTGAGACATGGCAATATACATCCTGTTAGTAAAAAAAGAAATTGAAAGTAAACTGTTATTATTTTCTCATTTGCAACATTATAGATAGGTAGATTCTTACTTTATTTTATATATCTAAAAGTGAAATAACTTTTTTTTAGAAAAGATTATTTACCAACACCTATTCCATGGAAATTAATTAATGACCTAGTAAAAGTTTCTTTATCAAGTTCAACAAAATTACCCTCATTGACAAATCAAGTAGGAAAAAAACAAATTGGTCAAGATTTTTCAAAAAATCTTCATATTGAAGAACATTTAGAAAGTTGTATGATAGTTTTGGCTTCTGTATCTAAGTAAGTTTTACTTTAATTTTTACATAAAAATTAATATTGTTTTTTATTGTTGTTTTTCTTATGCACTATATATATATATATATATATATATATATATTGAAACAGATATACTGTTCCACATATATATTCAAAAGATCCCCCCCCCCCATTTAAAAAGACTAGCATGATTTGTCATTAAAAAAGAAAAGAAAAGACTTAATAATGGTTAAAAAAAACTAAAAATTTAAAGAAACAAAGGAATCATGAAAATTGACAGCAATGAAAAAAGAAAGATAATTTGGTCAAATTAAAAAAAAGACAACAAATACATTTAAAACTGCAATTAAAAAAAAAATACAAATCTTTATTAAGATTCATCAATCTAAGAAAGATAATCATTATTTTCTATAATTAAGAAAAAATAATAATAAAGATAAACCATTATTAATTTTATAATTTGAGATTATGATATAAATACATCACTCATATTTATTTAAAGCTGGCATTTATTAAAAATATTAAATTTTTAATTTTTGGAACGATGTCATATAAACTGTAATAATTGCTTGAGGCAGTCTTATCAAATTGGAAAACATGGCTTATCCTTATGATCTTTTATCTTGAAATGGAAACCTCCAATCCCTTTCTGTTTCTCCATCAACCTAATGACCTACTCGTCTGAACTAGTTTCGAACCTTTTAACTTTTGGTTAATTTGACGTTACTTATATATATATTTCTTACTCATTTTAAACCACTCCAATTCATAAAAATACTTTGATAAAACAACGAGACCCCCCTTTTCTTTTAATCTAAATTTCTTTTCTCTGCTCCCTAATGACAAATTTATAAGAGGATGACTTATAACTTGATCAATCATCCTCGGGCGCCAGTCACTAGTGAACAGGAAAGACACAAAATAAATTTAATAAATTTTTTTGCTATGTACACACAAATGTCCATAACTTAAGGTATGTAGGTGTTTACATCGAAGCCTCACTTGGTCGTCCAAACGTGGAAAAAAAATCTTACATATATACATCATTCAAAAAAAATTTGACTCAAAATCATTAATTTTGACCAAAAGAATTATATATATACTCCATAATCTCTTCAGGGGTGGAAATGAGTTACAAGCCCCATGACTTGGGCGTCCAAATGTGGAAAAAAAAACCTTATGTGCTGGTCAAAATATGCTTATCCATCTAACACGAGCTGGAACTCACAAAATGTACTTCAAACCCAGTCGAGCCCGAGATTTTGGTCAGGGACCAGCCTGGATTCGAACCCACTCTCCAAGCCCCAGATCAAACACCTAATGGACAACATAACAATGATGGCCCATGAGAATTAATTCTTAATCCGGCCCACTAGCAAATCAGAGAAACAAAAGACTCATGGACTTAACATCTATATAAACAACTTAAACACTAAAGACATTCCAAAGATAAAATCTAAGCTAATTAGTTAATAGGGGTTTTACTAATGAAATAGCTATGGGAAATTAGTGAATTGGATTGATTTAATAATGAGACAGAAACTGATATATGATGAATTAAAATATATTTATTGACAATTGTTGTTGGCAAATGCACGCAGGCATTTTATTTATGGGGTAACATTACTCTAGGCCATTTAAACAATAATTGATACGTTGGCTATTATTTAATTGATCCAATATTATTTAATGGAAACAAATAGCCCTACTATATAACTAATCACTACATTAACTTTTACCAGTTATGCCTTTTCATCATCAGTTCGAGTGGCTATTGTTCGTGAAATCAAACCAAGTCTGGAGTGAAGCTTAATAATACGTCTTAATTATAATAAATTTATATTAACTATGGGCTTTTAAAGCGTCCCAGATAGCTTTAGATCGAACGGGTTTTCAAGATTGCTTCGGATCAACGCCAAAGACTGCATATTAGGGAGGAAAGAGTTGGCTATAACGATTTTACTAATATGCTAGGCACAAGTAAAATATAATAATAAAGTGGCTCTGTGGATGGAAGAATAGTTTTAGGATTTTTGTGACAAACAACAGTTTACCCAATAACCAGTCGTCATGCTGCAAAAGGGAACCTTTATTTGGTTCATAAGAAGTGGGGGACTTACGTGCTAATCTGGCCCTTAGCTCAGACTTCGCTACTGCACTACCCTATAAGAGAAGATGTGCTGGCAACGCCGTGGCTCCATCTTATATATAAAACAGCACAACGAGAAAAATATTAATAAGTTTCACATCCGCTAAGCCGAAGGATATTATAAATGAAATATCACATATTAAATGAACACAAGTTTATCAGCTTGATCAAAAGAGCCAACTCTTCTGTAGCATGAGAAATATGTATATGCTACTGCCGGGAATATATACAAACTTTACTTTATCCCGTTCAATCTCTTTAGTTATCTATAACTACTAAACTTTTAAAAAGGAGGAAAATTATATTTAATAAGGGACTTATGAATACTTTACTAAAAAATATACTTATGATTGCACTCCAGGCTAGTTTAATCTTTAGTAATATAATAATTAAAGGTTGAAAAGCCACATTTTATATTTATATTAATTAATTTATTAAATGACAAAATATGAATTTGGGTTTCGAAACAGCGCACGAAATGATGCTATATAAATAATAATACGAAGATTTTAAATTTATATCTTTAAAAACATATTCTATAATTAAATGCACGCCGTTTCAAAACATAGGCACAACTAATAATAATTAAAAATAAGCAAAAGAAAAGCAAAATATAACTGCAGTGATTAAATTATATAGCAAAACATTAATTAACACAGAAATGTAGCAAAGTATTTCATTTATAGAAGGAGTTTACAATATAGAATTAATAAAGAAATTTACAAAAGTATTTCATTTTATAGAATTTAAAGATTATTTGGAAAACAATTTAGAAAGACGTTTCGATAATATGGTTAGCTAACCTGTTTTTGAAGAAATCATGATTGTTTTTGAAATTCACAGAGAGCTCTGCTATTTTAAATAATATTATAACAGTTCTATAGCTGGACTGGATAGATTCGAGCTGGAACGAAGGTGAGTTCTTTGGCAGCTTATGTCATGTTTTTGTTCAGTTGTGAGACGATTTAAAATGGTGTTGGAATGAAGGCAATTCCCTTTTAGTGGCTTATGACATCTTTTATTTGGTGAAAGCTTGTTGGTTGTTGCTTCGGCATTTGATGGATTGAACCCGGCGTTCCATCACGGGAACGGCAGCAAAATTGTGCCTGACTTTAGCCAGACATGGTAAAATTAAACAATTTATAACTTGGATAATAATAGCTCTTCAAAAGCAAGATGGAGTATCTCTTCCCGCTTAAAATAAGCCCTATTTATACATTTCGACTAAACTTTAACACCTTTTTGGAATTTCATTAGCCTCAGGACCAATTGACTTTTAATTAAACAAAATAATATAATTTAATTTCTACAACAGATAACGTCTCCAAGGTGTTACATTTAATTACTTAAAATTATTAAAATATATAAATTATATAATTTGATTCAGTTTCATTAATTAAATTCCTTTTTAGGTGTTAAAGAATGTTAAAGCTTAGCAGAAGGAACGGTATTCTGATTTAATGATAAAGTCTTTTGTTGCAAACAAAAATCAATCAGTAAACTAGATTTTACTTTTTACCCGGGGTGCAGTCACTAATTGATCTCTTGTTTACACAAAATTCTCATTTTTAATTACAAATGGATGATTTTTATTTTACTGAAATAAATAACTTTTAACATATTTGTTCTTACAATATTATTTGTTTATTAAAAAAAAAAAGCAAATTTAAAGAAAATACTTTAGTTTCAATTATATATGTAAAACATTAAATCAGAAAACCGTTAAATATAATTTAAAGAAAATGTTTTACAGTATCTTTATTTAAACTTAAATATATATATATATATCATTCCAATGTTTAACTTATCCATCCACATACGAAATAATAGCGAATATAATTAAGAATTGACTAAAAATCAATAAAACATTTTATAATAAATTATGAGCATTTCTCCGCTATAACTTTATCAAACCTGTCTAATTATAGCGTGTTTTCGTATGTAAATGGATGATGCAATTTAAGCGGCCATTATAGCAAAGTTTTCCCGCTCGACTTATATATAACATTTTTACATTTAACATTTTTATATTTAAGATAGGTTCGAAACTAGTTCAGACGAGTAGGTCATTAGGTTGATGGTGAAACGGAAAGGGATTGGAAGTTTCCGTTTCAATCTGTCCCACAAAAAGTAGAGTGTCCAATCCTTAAGAAGAGAAAAGCACTTGGGATTAAATGAGAGCTGTATAACAAATCAAATATAGTGGGCAAGGTTGCTTAATCAATCCAGAGATCAGAGTATAAATAGTTGAGTTGGGAGTTCAGAGTAGATTTTAAAAAGATTTTAAAAAGATCTCTGTTAAAAAGACTTTAAGAGTAGTTAAAGAAGTAAGAAAAGTGAAGAATTAAAAAGTTAAAATTCTTATTTAAGTGTTACTTAACTCTGATTTTCATCACATTGGAATATAACCTTTACAGCCACTGTTGATGATGAAAAAATAAAACCTTAATAAGGAAATCATAATGATGAAAGGCTAAGTGGTAACAGCTTCCTCTCTTTGTCCAAAGCCATGGTTCTCCAAGACTTGCCTGGGTGAACATCATGGAAAGTAAATAATGCCATTCAGCTTAAATACAATGATCCCCTTTTGAGTGCAGTCATATCATGGATATGAAGGAACAAACTGGATAAAATTAAGGCAATGATTTTATAAAATATTTGATAATTATATGTGTGATAAAAAAACGACTTTCTTAAAAAAAATTATGAATAAATATAGCTACGTGAAAATGTGTTGTATTAATAATAAATTGTAAATACTAGATGTCTTAAATATCGATAATCAAAAGGCATTTTATTCAATACTTATATGTGTTTATAAAAAAAAAAACAAAAAAAAAACATCTTTTTAAAAAAAAATTATGAATAAATATAGCTACATGAAAATATGTTTTATTAGTGATAAATTATAAATGAAACTGCTGATCAACTTATATCTAGAAACATACATCTGTGGCAGACCAAACAACAATATTTATGCTATATATTAGAATAACTAAATAAAAATTACAAATGCTTACATGCATATTGATTATATATGAATATTACACATAACTATAATTAACTAAATTATAATAACGTGTTTATAATCCAGATAAAATTAAAAAATATCAAAATGAATGTATTTATACAAAATGAATGTATTTAGTAAATTTATACTATATTATGAATAAATTCAAACATTTAAATATGAATTAGTCAATAAAAGTTAATGATTATATGCGTATAATGAACCACATACTTAAATAAGTTGAAAGATTAAGAAAATCATTTTTTTTTTTTGTTTTTAAAAAGATTTTATTTATTATTTGAAAACTCTGAGAAAAGTAATATAAACACAGAATTAAAATGTTATATATACAAGTTGAGAAATAAAAATACCAAAACAATGTGTCACGGTAAAGTGTACAATGATATACATGGAGTTATTGACACATATATGTTATATATATATATATGTCTTATGAAATTGGAAATACCAAATAAATGCATTTGCAAGATGAATTGATATTTGGACAGATGGAAAACATACACTTATAGGTTACCTGAAAAACCAATGGATAAAAATGTGCTTATATCGACCAATTCAAACCCTGAAATGGATAACCAATGAACTTAGGATAAATGTGCTTATAGTATGGATTCAAACCTGGATTTGGATAATCATTAATAGAAATATATTTATTATGCTTTAACTAACTTAAAAGTAACTGGAATAATAGAAATGCTCTTGTCTGTAAAGAATATCTTCATACATGAGTTAATTTAAGTCACCTTGCATGTGACACCTACCTAAAAGACTACAAATTAGAATTAAGTGAAACTCTGAATTAAATACTATCAGTTGTCTTCATTATTATCTCTGTTGTCTTCATATTTCGCACTCCTCTCTGTGAATTAACTAAATAAGTAAAAAAATGTAAATTGTTAAAGAATTTGCATTCTTTAATTCATATTGTACTATTATTGGATGTATACCAAGATACACAATGGACTGTAAATGAAATATTTCAGTGGTCTTCATTATTATCTCTGTTGTCTTCATATATTGCACTCCTCTCTGTGAATTAACTAAATGGGTTGTAGTCTTATGGACAAAGACACCACTCTATGGCACTGTTTACGTGCTAAAGCACATAAAAATGCCATTTCCATGGTTGACACATTCGAACCCGCATTTTCTATAATACAACTTTTATTATTGTGCTACATATTGCAGGATGCTATGTTGCATCACAGTACAGCATGTATGTTGCATCGCAGCAAATAAATTTGGCAAATTCGCACACTTCATACAATTATTATGGCTTGGTGTGAGAGTGTGTGTATTTGAATTTGATTGAAATGTGTTTTTTATTGTTTTTTTTCTTAACTCATTGAAATATTCTGATTTTCTTAATTAATAATTATCCGACTCTTTACACCATTCTGTATTGAAGTTTTAAGTGGCAAAATCCTGTCCAGATAGATGTGTAAAGCCAGTTGGAATTAGATAACACATCAAGTAACATACTATTTATAACATTCCACAAGACCAACAATATGGTGCAGGAAATCACACATCTTGTTCAATTCTGTGATTTACAAACAACATAAATCTAACCCTAAACTAACCCTAACTGTAAACCTAACCCTAAACCTAATCCTAACCCTTAACCTAACCCTAGCCCTAACAACTTTTACTTTTTGTTGTCATTCTATTTGAAGTCAAAAAATAATGGTAACACAATAATAATATCTGTTTCTCTGTAAAAATTAAAATGTAAAATAAAGACTAAGAAAGTAAAAAATACCGGTAACACAATAATATCTGTTTCTCTGTAAAAAGTAAAATGTAAAACAAAGACTAAAAACTTTTACTTTTTATTCCGATTATGAGTTTTTAAACAACAACAACAAAAAAGGTGTAACCCCCCAAAAAAAAAAATCAGATTGAAAATTGTTTTTTTTTTTAATAAAGCAAAAAAAAAAAAAAAACGGAATGAAATTGTAATTTGTTGATTTTATTTTACATTTATTGTTATCATTTAATTTGTATATGTTAATAAAAAAAATATTTAAAAAACACGATTTTGATATTTTTTATTTTCGCATTACAAAAAACATATCAAAATGATTAAAATCAACAGCCTGGGTATGATCATATTTTATAGTTTTAACATGATAACGGCACCATTGAGAGGCATCTTTGTCCATAAGACTACAACCACTAAATGATTAAAGATTTAAACTGTTAAAGAACTATTGAAAGAAGGACTTTATTATACTCTCAACAAATTACATTCTTTAAGTCATATAAAAATGTTATTGGAAGTAGGCCGAAGAGATACAAGGGACTGTCAATGAAATATTTTGTTTGATGGACATTTATTTAAACCTGTTATTAAATAAAATTGTTGTTACTTAAAATTAATTTTAGTTATCCAGTTGTTCAGTTCTATTATTTTTTGCATCACTTATCATTCATTGCACTTGTTCGTGAGAATTTCATGCCACCTGAGCTATGTCTGGCATAACTAGACCTACGTAAGTCAGGTTGTAGTGAGATGGAACTCTAGTGGCACCGTTTGGAAAACCAAACATAGAAATGTCTAGATGCTTCCAATATCTATGGTGCTAATCCTCTGATGAGCAGAAAATATTGTTGTAGGGGTGGATAACATCTGCATTGGGGAATGCCAATCGATAGTTCCTTCCTGCAACATGCTCATCATGAAATTGTTACAACTGAGGTAACAAAGGGGTTGTGCGGGTCCAGTTACAATATATATATATATATATATATTGTGCGGGTCCAGTTACAATATATATATATATATATATATAAGATTGTTGTTTTACAACTAAAGTATATTTACCCCATTTAATATTGAGAATTAGGATTTCTTGCATTTATTAATATAAAAACAAAATTTGACTTTTACAAAGATTTTATAAAATTAAATAAAAAATTTATTTTAAATCAAGTTTGTTTGACTCTTTCAACTTTTCAAAATTATATCAGCTGAGAGAATTACAGGTTAGTTATGTCCTTCATCACATTCTAAAATAAAATATAAAAGAACGAATGTTTACAAAAATTTGATTAATGTTAAATAGAACTATTTATCTTCCATTTAACTTTTTTTTTTAAACTTTAATCAAAATTTTAAGTAAAACATTGTGCAATCTTTCCTTGTTTAATGTGGCATTCTCAATAATATAATGTATTCTAAAGTGTGGCAATGATCAAGTATCTCTCATTGATGTTGTATCACTTTAAAAAATAATAATGTTCATATCTTGTAAAACAATAATAGTAATAGACTTGGTTACTTAATCAAATGTAATAAAAATAATGTCTAAGAAATTTTTATGAATCATGTGCCAAATAAATAATGTTTTAAATTATTAATTTCTGTGGATCATGCATGCAAAATAAAAAATCAATAAGCAACACGCAGATAAATCACAACTTGATTAAAATAAATTTTAAAAAACAATTTACAAATTTATTTACAAATTAACAACAGATTTATAACATAATATAATAAAATATTTACAAAGTAAAATATACATTAACATTATTTAGCATAAATAAAATAAAAATATTTACAACAAATATATCACATAAATACAAGTAATAAAATAAGAATAGCCTTCATTCTGGCTATTTTCAAAAAAGGAATAAAAATGAAACTTGCAACTCTTATAATAAGTAATTTTATTTAATAAAATAGTGTTTGATTATTTATATTGGGAATAGTTAAAATAGCTCTCCCAATTTTTTTTTTTTTAAAAAAAACTTAATACTATGTTTATTCTATCACAAAATAAATTACTTATGATGTAAACACATCAATACAAGTTTATATTTTAAAAATGGTAGTAAAAGAATCTACAATGTACTATAATCAAGCAAAGAAATTCTCTCACCAACATAAAGATCCAGATGATGACTGAAGATTATCCGATGAACTACTATCCAATTTGTACAAATAAACTTTTCTAAAGGCAAAGATACTTGGATGCTCCACAATGTGAACTACAAGACTTTGAACTAGGGCTAGACTATACTGGATTAATATCTCAAATTATATTTTTATAATTTTTTTTTTTTATTTCACTTGTCAGATTGGTTTCTTTTTTGAAACAGAGAATCAATCCATCTAACTATCAATTATTCTAGAGGGAAGGGTAACCATCAATTCAATTTTATTTTTCATTTAATAATAAAATTTAGGTGCAGTTTTCCAAAACTTGTTTGCCAATTGATACATTGGTCTACTAACTTGAAAGGTGAGATTTTATTTTTATCCAATATTAAGTACTCCCACTTTGACAGTTACAATATTTTTAATGTTCAGTGTTTGTGTTCAATTATTTGTTATTTGGAATAAATGACTAAATGCTTGGATGATTGGTCTGTTCTATCATAATTTATATGACATTAAAATAGAAGCGGGGTTCAGAAGATAAGAGCAATCATCAACAAATTATAAAATATCAGAAATTAATGAGCAACTGATATTAGAAATTTTAATTAACAGAGTTAATTGTTAAAATATAGGTTTTTTTTAAAAAAAATATTGTATTCAATGTAAAGTTGAAATTAATAAATTAAAATGGTGAATGACCATCCTTCTTAGGGATCAAAGTTATGGGTTAATTAATGGTTAATGATCACAAACAATGGATGATCATGCCTACACAATTATTAAATAAATCAAAATATGTTATTTTCATTATTCAATAATCATAAATGGAAACCATTATCAAAATGAATTTGATAAATATTAAATTAAATTAGTTATATACCATTTGATTTTTCTACTTTTCAATACATCACTATATACATGTTCAATACACACATTGGATATGGAATAAATATATCTTGAAATAGAGTATGTGTACATTCTTTCAGAGTTTGAACTCTGTGGCATAATGAGGATCAAGAAGTGAAGTGAGGTGAGTTATGTAAGTGCAAATTCCATTCCACTCAATCAGCAATTATCATAGAATCATTTCATAAAACCCAGGTAAGTCATCAGATAACTGACTTGCCTTATCAGGTTTAATGCCATACCTTGAAGACCAAATAAATGGTTAACCACAGTTAGATACACCTCTTCCAGAGAAAAAAGTCATCCTGTTGCATATGCTGCCCAAATCTGTGGGTTCTTTATATATATATATATATAAATAAGTTTGGCTTTAGTCCATTTTATCCTCTTAATCTTTTCAATGATATCTGTTTGTTCTTTCACTCATTACTTTTATTCCCTTCTAAATCTTATATCACTCTATATTTCATTGTGTCATCTGGAGTTTCAGTATTTTTCTTTTTTTATTAAGTGTTAAGAAAAATTTCTAGAAATATAACTTGTATGTATGCATAAAAAGAGGTGAATAATTACTAAAAAAAAGATATAGATTGTCATACATAGTATGTAAAGTATTAATCGGTTTATAATAAATTTATAGTCTTATCTAAAGTTAAAAAGTTAACATTTTTGATCAGTTAAAATATTGTTACTAATCATTTGTGCATTTTTTAAGAATGTTTATTTCTAAATAAGTGTTTGTTAAAAACAGTGTATCATTTATAAGATAAATATCTACTATAATAATTATGATTGTAACAAAAATGTACCCAGCCAATGGAAAGGCCATCATTTTTGTAGTAGTTTTTTTTTTACATTTGTTTGCCTTAACAAATTTCATTCATGGATGTTAGTACTGTGGAATCACAAACTATACCATATCAAATTACACATTTCAATTATACCCTAATCAAAACTAAATGTAAATATGATACTATAGCATCTATTTTTCCTCCTCACTAAAATGTCACATTTTAAGCATGAATTTATGTACTGTAATTACATTTTCTTGCAATTTAAATACTATACCTATTCAGTTCTGTACTATAGCTAAAAGCAGAAGTACTGAGTTTTTTCTAAGAAAAATTACACTTTATTAATGGTGAAACAAATAATTCTATTTTCCCTTGAAAAATACACCCTCTAACAAAGGAATGTTTAACTTGAATATCATGTTAGCATTATGAATTAGAAATTTTATATATAAAATGATCTAAAGCAAACAAAGTATTTTTAGTGTATAGTTATATGTATACAAAGCAGCAATTTATATTATTTGGGGAATTGTTTTGTCTTGGCCTGATTTTTCGTTGAATTGGAATGTATAATAAATAAATAATTTATTTAATTTTGATGAGATATTTTATTTCGATACTACTCATTTTAAGATATACGTATCTATGTGTGCGCTAATGTGTAAACGAACATATAATAAATGGCTTTTATGTTTTATTTAGATTATACTACGTATAAGTTACTAGTTATATAAATTTATAATGTCTAATCTATGTCCATATATAATCGGTTATATGTAACATGACCTACAAATAAAACATAGTAAACTAAACTGGAATCTTAAATATAATATTATGCTGTATTAGAAACTAAATCTTGTAACACAAGATAATATAATTTTGTTCTATTTGTGTTTTCTTATCTGAGATTCAAGGTAGAGAGAAACTGCCAAAAATCTAAAAAAAATGGTTTATAAAATAATTATTTTTTGACAAAATTAGAGTATGAAATTATATTAAATAAATAAAAAAATATTTTAAAAATAAAAGAAATTTGTATTTATAAGAAAAGAAACTAGTATTATTTTTGTTTTTCCCTCTAGCAAGATATAGGAAGGTAAAGGTGAGTCATTATTTTATCAAGGTTTTTATCTTAATGACTAATAGATAATAGAATTGGGATTATTTTTGTATTGATTTTATTGTATATATATATAATTTATAATAATATGAAAGAGAATATTAATAATATAAAATAATGTAAAATGATTTTTTTGCATAAGTCATTTGTAATACAAAGTTTAATTTTTGGAAACTTATGCCGTTAAATAATTTAAATAGTTATTTAGAGAATTGTAAAATAATAAAGTTTATTAAGATATGGATTTTAATGTTGAACCTTGTCTCACTAACTGATTAATCATTTATAATTTTATCGCAATGACAACCTTTGCGGGTGTGTGTGTGTGAGAGAGAGAGAGAGAGGGAGAGAGGGCGAGCATATATATGTGTATAAGTATCATTTATTTTACATCATACATTTTTAACTTAGAAGAAACTCAAGAATCTAAAAATTGATTTCATAATTCTTTGATAATGATCAAATTTTGAATAAGTGAGAAAAATGTTTTGATCATCTTTTCAATAATAATTCAAGAGTGTCTCAAAAATTCTTTGAAGAGATGCAATAAAAAATACAGTAACCGCTACAATGAGGCAAGCTGAGTAAAGTTTTTTAAAAAAAAATACTGCAGAAGTTAAAAGATATAATTACAGGATGTCAATAAGCAGACTAAAGATAAAGACCAACACATGATATGTACAACCAGATTGGTTTGAATACTCATCACTAAAACTCATGCTCTTTGACACTTTATTCTTTATCTTTTTTCTTCTAGAGTTATATTGATCATACTCATTAATGAGTGGTTATTAATAAATATAAATTATAAATGTGTTAACAAATTTAATTAATTTGATAAGTTAAATAATATATAAATTATATTAATGCATGAAAAAATATTTTACTGTTCATGAGGAAGTATTTTACTATTCAATGGCTAATTATTTACATTATTTAACAATATTAGTTTTAAAGATTTATGTAATGCATTATAGTTATTACACTTTGCACTATCTTATAATTATTCTTTTGTGCCTTAATTTCTGAACTTTTTTAGTGTAATTTTTTCATACACATTACAGATTTTGTAAAAGTATAATATAAGCAACTTTTATACCTTAAAATGAACTATAAAAATTCTTGTGGCATTAGAATATGAATGCCACTTTTTTAGACTGAGACAAAATTTATATTGCAAGCTTTATTAATATTTTACGATTCAATAACTAAATATTTATTTTGTATAATATTGTTACTTTTTATGGTGCTTCATACTCTTGTTCATATATATATATATATATTAAAACAGTCATATATGAAATGATAGTTATGTTGAGTAGATTTAATTATTTACTTATTAATGTATTAATAAAATTCTTAAAAATGTGCTATATTAAATTTTCTTTTATAAATTATGCATATGGATTTTAAAAAACTAAATATGCTAATTTATTTGAAATATAAATAAAATCAAATATAAATATTGTTTTGATTTATTTTCTTATATATGTAAATTTCTTTTTTACAAACAAGTTCTGGTTTTAAGTCCTAAGATTAAGTACCTCCAATTATATTAAATTCGTTATCCCTATTGTTTTATTTAAATTTAATTTAATATTTTTGAAAATAAAAATATGAGTATATGAGTATTTATTTGCTTTATAAACATTTTTCAAAAAGAATATAAAAGAAAAAAATACTGATTTCTATAAGATTATGTAGTTATTAATAGGAGATGAATGTATAGAAAAAACTAGTATTGACCATGCTGTGCACTTGTGCCTTTTAGTTCTTTTGCTATCTATCCTAAAGTCTAGTGTTGAACTATTGATGTTCTTGCATTTTACAATGATAATCAGTACAAACTTTTTGTATCAGTTTGTCAAAACTTTCTTCTCTGTTTTACAAATGTGTAGAATAATAGAGAAAACTTGTTTAGTTCAGGATTGGAAATTTGTAATTGGTTTCCTGGCAACATCAAAAGGTAAAAGTTTTAAGGAAAATCCATAAAAATATCTAATTTAAATATATATTCATATATATATACTGAACCAGGTATGGTTGGGGATCAAATTGAATAGAAAACCAAATATAGCATAACGTTTATTCTTCAATAAAAATAGAAATTGTGAAAAGCAAAATCGTAAGACTTACTTTTATATATAAAAATATGATATTATAAAGTTATTTATTATAAATTCGATCTACTCCAACTGCAATTTAAGTCTTGCATCACACTGGTCCCTTAGGCAGAGAAGCATAATTCCCAGAGGGTACCTATGACTAAGCCAAAGCTATCTATATAAGATACATAACTCCAACCACATTTCAAGGCCATAGATCTTCTCGACTGCTGGATTCAACCCCTGTCATTCAGAGCACTTTATTTGTTTTGAAGTAAACTTCAGGCACCAGCTAATGACCAGAAGTAGCTAACATACTCTGAATGATGGCAACTAATTCAGCACCTAAGAAATCCCAAACTAGCTCAACAGAAACAAATAGAATAAACCAGGGGTCCCTAACCTTTTTGCACTTAAGAGCACAGTCTATAATATCGGCCAGGTGGCGGGCACCATTTATTATTTCAACCAGGTGATGGGCACCATTTATTTTTTCAATTAAATTTATAGTTGGATATTGTTAATAATACACATAATGTACAAAAAAATATTTATTTCAAAAATAAAATTTTAACATATAATTAACATTTATATTTTTATGCTGTAAAAGTATAGTATGCCCTACAATTTGATTATAATATAATACAATAATTTATAAGAAATTTTAAAAATTAAATTTATTTGTATCAGATAAATAATTTTTTATCATGTTCGGATAGTGGCGGGCACACATAAAATGGTCTGCAGGTGCCATGGTGCCCACAGGCATAGGATTGGGGACCCCTGGAATAAACTATGTGTCTAACTTTGCTAAATCATTCTTAATAATATAAGTAAAGAATTGACTGATAGTGATTGTCAGACAAATATTTTATTTTAAATAAATGTTTACTATAATTTATAAACTAATTTTATAAATTCTTAATTAATATAAACAATGATTTTATAATATTCTGGGCACACACATTATAATAAAACATACAATATTAATGTAATATAAATATAAAGCATAAATAAATAACAAGCCTTAAAACACACATATAAATAGTTCATTTTATGCAGGCTATAGAGTTCATTTATTATACTGACTCTGGAAATATGGCTACATTAATTAATATCAAGAATTGGAATAAGAAAATGTTATTACTTATAGGATATTTAAACATGGTGGCTTCTCACTCTTTACTGCTATGTGTGTGTTTTACCAACCAATTGAATTTTAGGCTTCTGTTATAGTCATGGGCTACTTCTATTTAAGCAGTTAGACATTCCTGGCAGCTTCAAATTATTGAATGGACAGACTGCTAATGTTCTTGTGAATGGAGGTTAAAGTTCATCACATGCTCTGAACTGCTTAGCACTGCATCATATTCATTGAAAAAAGTATATGTGATTGACCCTAGATATGTCAGTGACTTACAAAATTTTCAGCCCAATTTATGTGATGACACTTGTTATCCTTTTTAATTAGTTTTTAATTTTGTCTACTGTTTTGATTAAATTCTTAAGATATATTTAATTAATCCTGTTGTTTATGGATTTTAATTGGTAGCCATTGCTAATCCCTTCATATGTAGCTTATCAGTATATGCAATCTTTGAGGTCTTAAAATTTAATTTTAAGCTTTCATTTGTTTTAATATTTTTATATTTAACTTTCATATTTAATTTATTTTTTAACATGCATGCATTTTATTATTTCTTTATGTTTAAAAACAAACTTATTCACATGCACATATTTATTTTATTTTAAATAAATGGAAAGAGAGATTTTTTTAATTTTTAAGATTTCCTTTTTTTTTCTTTAATAGTTATAAATTTTCTCAGTTATCTTTTCCCTCAGGCTAACTGCATTTTTAAAAATAAAACTAACTTTCTAAATACCACTTTCTTAATTTATTTTAAAGTTCAGTTTTTGTCAAGTTAAAATTTCCTCTCCCCTCCCCCTTTAATTATTCTTTAATTCATAAACTTTATGAACTGACTTTTAGCAAATTGTGTTTTGTTTTTAACTAATAAAAAAAAAAACTCCTCAGACTTCTATAAATTTCTTTCTTTTTCAAATGAGATATTTTAATTTCATTATTTACATATAAGATTTTATTTTAATAATTGTGAACAACAATTTTATGTGCAGTGCTATTTATTAGCAGTATAAGACTTTCAAGCTCCCTCCCAGCCTTTCACTCTATCTCATACAACTAATACACATGACCACACACCAATGCATTTTGTGCTGAATCAGCACTCATCAGTTGATCCAGATTATCTCCCATACACATGTATAATCAGTGCTCAGTTTATATTAAGATAGAAAATCTTCATACTTTAATGGACAGTCTACAGTTTTCTCCACCCTACAACTCTTTAGACATCCACCTCATTGAAAATATGATGCTGGGAATGCTCAAAGTCCTCATTGATGCCAATATTATATCCATGTTAACTTTAAATTCACTCTGATTCCTATGTATAGGACCTTAATATGTCCATTTAAATACACAGGAGAGAGATGGGCAGAATACAGGCTGAATATTTAATATTTAAATACAAATGTATTGTCTATACAAAACAATGTAATTCAGAAGGGAATTTTAGTTCAGACTTTCAAGCTTCCTACAATTATCCATTCGTTACAACTGGTACACATGACCACACATATGTGAAAAAGATAAATGATCTGCAATATTTTTGTGTTAAACCAACACTAATCAGTTGATCTAGATCATCATTTCCCACACACATATATAATCAGTGCTTAGTCTATCTTTAGAAAATCTTCAAACTTTAATTGACATGCTTCAATATACTCCACCCTCCAACTTTTTAGCCATCCATACTATTAAAAATCTGATGATGGAATGCCCAAATTCCTTGGTAATGCCAATGTTATTGACATGCACATATTGATTTGAAGTCACTCTGGCTCCTCATGTATAGGACCATGTCCATTTAAATACACAAAGAGGGATAGCTAGATACAGGCTGAATTTATATTTTAAATACAATTATAAATTTGTATACTTTTAGATAATATAGGGGATTTGAATACAGACTTTTAATCTACCACCCCCATCCATCCACTTTATCTCTTACAATGAATACACATGACCACACATATGAAAAAGATAAATGATCTCCAATATATGTGTGGGAAAAGATGATCTGGACAAACTGATGAGTGCTGGTTCAGAATGAAATATGGATATTGGAGATCATTTATCTTATTCACATGAGTGCGATCATATATATCTGTTATATAAACCTTCTAAACTATTTAATTCATTAAATAACAAATTTATAAAATGGAGTAAATCTTTTGAAGAAAAAATGTCAATTCAATATTTGGATATTAAAGTTACTTGTAATAAAAATAAATTAGATTATTGTATGGTAATAAAAGATATTGAAAAAAAGAGGATATATTCCTTGGTATTCAAATGTGTTAATAGTACATAAATTATCTGGTTTAAAATCATTTTTATTTAGAAATAATAAGTTATGTAAATATAATTTTGATAAAATAAGTAACATAAATATATTTACTATTCATTTATTAAATATTGGATATAATCATAAATTAATTTACAATATTGTTACTAAGTTTAATAATAATAGTAATATTTTAAGTGCTATATCTATTGATAAAATGAAATATACTTGTATATCAATACCATTTATTTGTAATGAATAAGTGAAATTTATAAAACAGATATATAAAAATATATGTAGAGTTGCATTTTATATTACTCCTAATTTAAATAAATGGATAAATAATTCAAAAAATAGATGTAGTATTTTAAATCAACGTTGTGCAATATATAAATGGCTGTGTGTTTGTCGAAAGGCATATATAGGTGAATCTCAGTGTACATTGAAGACAAGATTAAAGGAGTATTGGTTGTTACATAAATGAGTACAAAAATCAAGACAAGAGAATGTTAGAAATGATTATGTATCATCTTCAGTATTTTTTAATCACAATGTTATATGTAATTATGGTTTTGATTTTAATAAAGTTAAGATTTTGTGTATTGAAAGAAATAATAATAAATGTAAAATTAAAGAAGCTATGTTAATAAAAAATGGAAAATAACATTTGCTAAATAGACAGACTGCTAATATAAAAATTAATGAATTGTGGGAAAATTGATGTATGACATAATTCTTTTTGTATACATTTGTAACATTTTTTTGTAATATAATTTGAATCTAGTTGATAATGACTACATAGATAGTTGAAAGTACTTCTATTAAATTACGGTATATATTTGTTTTTAAAATATTTTTATTGTATTAATTATTGTATTGTTTTGAATAATTATATACATTTTATTATAATTGAAATACAGACATTGATTAATAATTTACACACACACACACACACACTTATATATATATATATATAATGTTTTTTAGATTGGCTGTAGAATGTAAAAGTGATCCAATTTCAGATGCAGTGACATTTATTGATCCAGCTAATGAAGAGTCATTTCATTTATATACTTTGACAGATTTTAGTCAGTCTTTAATTAGATTCCAAGATGAGTATGCAGTACCATCATTTCTTAAGAATGTGCAATGTTTGAGTAATCATAATATTATTGCTCATTTTTGTTCATCACTTTCTTTACTTTTCAAATTAAATCCCTTACACTTAGAAAATTTATGTCATAAAATGATGAGTTCTGGCTTTCTTTTTTTGATAATACAAGTCAAATCTAATTTTGTACTTGAGAAAGACAAGTAAGCTAATTTACATATATAAATATAAATATATATATTATTGTATATAGTTTATTTTAAATATATTAAATTTATTAAGCACAAGCAGATGATATAATAATAATGTGAAAAGCTGAAACCTTTGACAGATGTGCCTTAAAAATGCTTATGTAACAGCCAATCAGATGTACTGCACATAGAACTCTCAATTCAAAAACACAAGCCAGAGATACAAGAAAAAATAAAACCATCTTCTTTTCTATTTAAATTTATATATAAATAAGCCAGACTCAAGCATTCTGAACTCTCAAGCATTCCCATACCTCTGGCTTGTGTTTTTTAATTGAGAGTTCCATGTGCAGTCATTATTACATTTGATTGGCTGTTAGATAAGCATTTTAATGGCAATTTCAGCTTTTCACATTATTATAGTTTATTTTAATAACATATTATTATTGATCTAATCAATTGTATATATTTTACATTGGTAGAATAAATCAGTTACTTTTTTTCTTTTTGCAAAAATTGGAGTCATGGTTCCAGTTTTCAGGAATATAATGTCTACATTACATAATTACTTGATGTCTGAATATATATTTGTCATTCTTATCTATTATCATGTTTAATCCAATTTCTCCAATTCATAGCATTTTTTTTCCATACCACTCTAGTAATCATTTTTATTTTATCCACTATAAGACATGTAGGTTCATTCTAGAGTTCTTACAAACCATATAATGCTATTTTTTTTTAAAAAAAATATACCAATTTAAGTCCATTAAAGTCTCTTAAATTTTTCAATAATGTTAGTGATATCTCTATTTTTTCACCCATGTATTTTTCATTTATTCTCTCCTTGTTATTATCAATACATTTTTTTTTGTAATGCTCTTTTCTTCAACATGCAAATCTCAATATATGTTAATACTGGTAAAAACTCACTTATTAATTTTATTTTTCAAATAATAATTAAATGGCTTTATGGTTCAGAAGTTCACAAGTAGTTTAAGTTATTACTAATAAAGGTATTTTCTCTAAGTTTAATCCTACAATTAATATCACTTATTATTTTTTTCATTTGCATTAATAATCTAATCCAAAGTATTTGGAGTTGTTATCTTCCTTTAATTCATTATTAATAATATTTATTTATTTATTTTGCAAAACCATTGAACAGTATTGTAGTCTTTTAGTATGTATCTTTATTCCCTACTTCTTTGCTCTGAAAACTTTTAAAACAATTTATGAAACTCTGAAATATTACTTCGAGAAACTATCGTATCATCTACAAAATCTAAATGACTTAAGAAATTATTTATTTTTACTTTCTTAGCTTTCTATTTTAATGCACAAAATGTTTACTGGTCAACTACAATAATAACTTTGGACATATGGCATTACCTTAGCGAACACTCTTATCAATCTTAATTTTCTTAGTGTAAATATAAAATATAATCATTACTGTTGTATTTTGATAAATATTTTTTCAGAACTTGATGTTACAAAGTTTTAATCACCACAGAAATATTTATAAAAAGAAATACTTTTTTTGAATCTACAAGTTCAATTCAAAAAAAGCAACTCATAATCATTAATTTTTTTATAATTTTTCATAACGATCTACTATGCTATAAACATTTTTACATTCAACTTGTTTTTTTAATTGATTTGAATTCAAATTTCTTTGCAAATGAGTTGTAATGATCTTAGAAAATATATTATATAGAACTGGAAAAAAACAGGTTTTAATATTTTTTAATATTTTCTTTTCAATTTCTTAAAACTGATCTTTGCTTTCAGTCACCAACTGCTTCTTTTGGCTAATAATTATAAAGCTATACCCTATTTTTGTTTCTCATGACTGTAAATATTCATCTTATCTTCACAAAACACTGAGTAATGTTTCAATTATGAATTTCTAGGTATCTGAGAATGGAGCTTTTTAATACTAATAGAAAACTGAATGCAAAATTAAAATGATTGAAAAAATAAAAAAATAAAGAGACAAATTATATTTAAAATAATCTTTTTAATACAAACAGAGTTAGGAAAATCTTGTGTTTGTCATTTATTACACATGTACAATTTGACAAATATGTGCCTTTATAATAGAAAACTCTATAGTATCACATTCAGAAAATTGAAAAACATATAAGATCGTGTCATTTATGGTTGTTATATTAATAGAATGTCTAAGTTTCACTTTCATATAATAAATTATATAAACTCTATAAGAAGCTAATTTGCTTTTCACTAATTATTTTATTATGATGAAATATCCTATTTTTAACTTATGAAAAGCAGTAGCAGAGTACTGAAGATTGTGATGTACATCAATATTGAAATCCACCTTTCTACTTAAAGAGCTATTAAGGTATTTAAATTGGTTTACATTCTCAAATTGATAATCATCCAAGCTAAAAGTTTCTAAAGAATTTTTCCATTATTGGCTGATTAAGAATTTTAGTTTTGTAAACATTATCATCTTTTTAATTAATCAAAATAACAGAAATCTCCAGCATAGTGTAAATTCAGAATCCAAAAAAATGATGTTATTGTTTGTACTTTAATTTAAATTTAAAATCCCATCATTATATATAGGTAATAGAGTTCTTAAGCCACCTATGTAGAGTTCCAAGGTTCACAATTATAAAAATCAAACTAATGTTGGAGCAAATACATTATTTAAAGCTTGTTTCAGATTTTTTGCCTGTAATAATAATGATTGTATCATTATTCAAAAGTGATTAAAATACTCTTTCTACATTTTCAAAATATCATTGTCTTCTTGCGATTGTTGTATTTGATAGCACTGTGATCCTATTTTAATTTTATATGTTGCTTTCAATGCTAAAAAAAAAGATTTAAAGTTACTAGAATCATCAAATGTCATTTTTTTTGTAGATTTAAACTTCCAGTGATTTTTGAGCCTTCTTGTCAGTAATTTAATTTTGTCTTTAAATTTCTATATTTATTATGCAGCTATACATTTTATTTATTATTCTGCCAAGTAGAAATTGCCACATGTTTTCTTTTAATTAAGACACTAATAATACCATATCTAGAAAGCCAGTCATTATTAATTTGCTGTTGTTGTAGTTGTCAAGATCAAAAAGAGATTTACTTGTATCTAGAATACACATCTTGATGGAATTTTCTGCTTTAGTAACATGATAATTCTGAAATTCCAGATTAACAATTTTACTATTTAATAACTGTTAAAATTTAGAATAATAGATACTTCCAAAGAATTAAGATCAATTTTCTTGTGAATATGATTGAAATATATTTTATTTTTAATTCAACTATTATTTTAATTTTGGTTCTTTTTAACCTATAATCTGCCCAATAATCTCTGCTTGTAAATTTTCATGTAATATGATTTTTTATTTATTTTAACATTTAACTATAATGTATTAAATGCCGTTATTTTGACCATGGATGTATCCATATTTCTTTATAATAATTTTTCTTTCTAAATAAAGTGTTTGTGATAATTATTTCATGTCTTCAAAAAAATTCAATTACTAAACTATTAGAGGTTCCAATACTAAGTTTTCAACAATTTTTGCCAAAAATCAACTATTTAAACCAACACGTGCATTAAGATCTATAAAGAGAAAATTTTTCTCATTTAATAGTATTACTGTAAAAATGCCATCCAGCAAAAAATATGAGCTTTCTTTCTTTGAATCTAATGTTGTAACACATGCACCAATAAAATGAGCATTTTGTACCATTGTACAAGCCATGTTTTAACACTATTGGTCTTTCATTTATACATTGAGAAATTCTGATATGAGAAGATGTTAAATTAGAATTTACAGCAAATCCAACATCATGAATTTTTTTTATTGATTAATCTGCCTTTCCAAATAAATCTGTGGCTAGCTAGCTATTCTATTAAATTTTCTTCCTATAAAAGAGAACTTATGCTAAGATAAGCTATATAAATCTTAAATTTGGGAACTTCCTTAACCACCAATTCCATCATCTGTTCCAAGTATCTATATTTAGAAAAAAAAACAGGTTTATAATATTTATTTTTAGTACTTTTACTGCTTCCTGCTTTATCTCTATTACAGGAAATATTCTTGGTTAGATACTATTTATATGTTAATCATAATTAATCTTCAAATCTGAAGGCCATCCCATTATTTTTCAGCTGTGGAGCCTGTTGGTAGTCTGAGAATTTTTATTTTAGAATTTGTAAAATTTGTGTATGACTTCTTATATGTAGCTGTTCTTCATAATGATTTTTTAAATTTTATGAATGGATTGATGTATTTTTAGTCTTTTCTGTATGGAAAAATCTTTTGTAAATTTTTTGATCATATTTATTAGTAATTTTAAAATAATTATGCATAATTTGTTTTGTTTTGTTTTTTTAATTTAGAATGGATTTAGTTATGTCTCATATAAATGGCTTTATAATAGGATTGCTTTTTACTGTTGTTACTCAAAATTATCCAGAAGATTGGTGTTTTCTTGAAAAATGCCTTGAAGTATCTCTTCCTCATATTATTGGTAAATTTTGCATATTTTTATTTATTTATTATGTTTTGGTGAATATTACACAGATTAGAATCACAGACATATTTTGATAGTGTGCTTTTAGTTGCATATCTATTGGATCCAAATAAATTTTATTTTGCAGTTTATCTAGGTGATAAGTTATTGTTATTACTATTATTAATTATTATTATAATTAGTTGTTACATTTTTTTTCATTATTTCCACTCTTAAAATAAATAATATTCTAGATATTCCTAAATTAGAAATGCATAAATAATAAAATAAAAAATATATATTACACTGTGCACCATGCTCTAAATTTAAATGTACTAACCATCATAAATTTCAAAAATATTAACGAATTAAAAATATACAAAAATTATCTGATTAATAAAACTATCTTTTAATAAAAGAGTAAAATTACTGCAGTATGTTGATTCATAATCGATGTATTTTAAATTTATTTTAAATGTATTACATGTAATATATTTAACAAATCATTTTTAGACTAAACATTTAACATGACATTGAATTTGACATCTGCTCTATGATAAGAAATTAATAAAGCAATGCATCTTTTTTTTTTTTTTTAAATGTCAATATTTAGAAATTTATTATCAAGATTTCACCAAAACAAAATATTTTTCTAAAAAAACTTATTCTCAAAATCTTTAGAAAATTAAATTCACATAATGTCAAGGTTTTAATTATATCCTATTAACACCCTCATTTATATGATAGATATTCACTTTTATTAGAAAAAAAAGTCAATATCTTGAAAATAATAAATGGTGAATAATTTAAGCAATTTTCAAATGAAAGTTATTATTTTGTAATAAAAATAAAGAGGGAAACTTTTGCAAGTTGTAAATATTTGTAAACTATAATATATATATATATATATATAAGCATCTTGTCACAAAATGCTCACAATAACTATCTTTTATGTTTTTGATCTGGAATTTAAATCAGAATGAAGTTATGATTTTTTTAAAATTCCAAGCAAGTTTAAGATTTTTTTTAGTTAGCAAGACCATAGACAATCCAACTCTGAATCTGATTATTGATCACTAAATTGTTATCTAACTTGAAATTAAAAATCTCATGTTAATCTGTTTTGATCACATGAATGATAATGCACTAACTGTAAACAATACTATGATAATAATATGAGGCAGTTTTCAGCATTGGTGAACAAAGTATCATATTCATATGGAAGTTTGAGAATGTGATTTACCTTTATTCTAAATTTCTCTGTAAAGCTTATTTATAACATTTGATCATGTGAATAACAAAATTTGAAAATATCAAAGCAAATTTCCAATAGTCAAGTTGGAATTGTAAAGGTGTTCTAAAAATCAAAATGGTGCAGTTCAACACAATCAAAAATCAATGAAGAGAATGGTTTTGCTTTTTTCATCATTATTAGTTAACCGATAGACATCTGCACATTAGACTACAATTATCTACATTAAACTATTTTTTCCCACTATTTCTTAAAAACTCATAAACATTACCCTTCATCTTTTTTAATGTTTTTTTTTTTCAAACTCTTTGCACTCTCTCCCAACATATCTTTCACAATTTCCCTGATTTAAGTATATACATTGTGTACATCCAGATTCTTTACTCTTCATTTTTTTTTTAATAAATAACTATTTTCACATTTTTATATTACTGGTATTATCTTTAATATTTATCTTTTCTATTTTCGTCCATGTCTATAAAACCTACAATTTTTCTTTTAATTTTCCTTAATTGTTATTTGCTTCTACTACTCCAAGCAAAAAAATTAGCAAATTTTTTTGTATTAAATTTAATTTTATGAACAACAGAATAATCTTTCACATTATTAAATATCAGTTAAGTAATTGTAATTACTAATCTAATTTCTTCTCTATTTTATCATGGGCTTAATATCTAAAGATTTTTGAATTAAATCTGAACAGTTCGTTTTTAATGCTCAAATGTTGGATGATCTCCCAAGCAAATAATTATTTGATTATTATTTTTATTTGTATCATCAAGGCAATAATCTGTTTTAAAACTTTATAACCAATTCTTATTTTTTATTTTTTTTCATTCTAAACTTTTTACAACTTCTATTAACCATAAATAATATTTTATTAAATTCATCTTCATTATCTGCAGATACTGCTACCTTATCAAGTTTGAAATCATAAATGCTCATACATCTATGTTGATTCCTTCTTTTCTTTAACAATATATATATATATAAAAGAAAATACTTCTCACTGTATCTATTTATTCTACAAAAAGATCTTTTTAATTTTACAAATAAATGTACAGAAAAATACAAATGGTAAATATATTTATTTCAAACACTACTATTATCATAATGTGAATTAAGTATTATTGGCAATCTCAACACTACTCTAACAGTCGTTTTTAATATAAATTTTTAACATCAAAACTGCGCAATTTAGATTAATGGTGAGTGAAAATGGCATTTATAATAGCTAAAGATTTCTGAATCTCCCAATAAATAATTATAAATCTTATATTTAATTGTTGAGAGATCATATTGCACTTAGAAATATAGTGGAAGATTGAATATTTATGTTACTTGGTTAAAAATCGATCCTGGAAACTTTAGCCCTGATTATTCTCTCTATACTGCATTAAATTTCCCAGGGATACTTTTAGTTAAGAAAGTTAATTTCTAAACATTTGAATGTACAGTAAATAAAATAAATAGCATTTAATAATGTTAATTTTAGCCACACACATACATATATGTATATATGAAAAGAAATATATATATATATGACCTACTGAAAGTATTTTTTTAGATTTAGTTAAGTGACTTAACTAAGTAAGGTACGTAAAATACTGTACTATATTTTTAAAAAATGTGTAAAGAAATAAGTGAGAAAAATGAGTGATGGTGGTCGAGAGGTCAGCGCGACTGCTTTACAAGCAGTTGCTCGTGTTGCGGGTTCGCGTCCCGGCCGATGCTATGACACTTGAGAAAAATGAGTGAAGAGATTGATTGACAGATTTTATAAAAGTAGATAATTAGAAAAACAGACAGAGAAATTTACAAACAATTAAAATAAAATGTGAGGAAGATTATGTTGAATAACTTTTGAGATTTATTCACGAATGTGCTCGCTTGAAACTAACTGTTGATTAACTTTATTATCAAAAGCCTCAGTGAAGTTGTGGAATGACAAATCATGTGATATAAATAAACTAATAGTAGTTAATAGAAATGTTATTGGTATGATAATTAGACGGTAATTTGACTCTTAGCTCAGCGTCTTATATTAACGGGCAGTTTAATTACTTGCAAATGAATTGTAAAGTAAATTATGGAGGGGGAAGAGAGCATTTAATTTGAAGCAAAATTCTTAACACATTTTTATTTTTAATCGTGTTATAATGTTAATCATGTTGTATTTGAATTTATGTCACAGTGAGCAGTATAATTATATAATAATATTGTATAATTCAATTACATCAACTTTTTTAAAACTAACTATACAGTATTGTCTTTTAAATATTGTGATTAAAAAAATAACAATTAGGAAATATTTATTTTGCGCGTTTAAGATAAAGTTTTTAGATGTCTAAATAAAAAAAATACTATTTAATTAAAATTAACCATATAATATTCATGTAAATACATCATTAAAAAAATTAACAATTAGAAAGTATATAGTTTATATTTAAGATTGCTAAGTAATAAAAGATTAGTTATTAAATTAATTGTTTTATAAATGTATAAAAGCTTTTTGAGTGTAAGACTGGGATTGACAAATAACAAATCTCAAAGTTATTACAAGTCTATTTTTTCCATTTTTTTTTTAGATTTAGCTATTATTGCTTAAATAAATATTCATAAATAATGTATCTTCTTTTTTAAAACATTTTTTTTTACTGTTCTTTCAAGTTGTAGTAACAAAAATTACTATCCAGAACAAATAAGAGGGCGAAAAAATTTTTTTTTAATTTTATAACACTGCATTAATTGGTAAAATAAGAATGTCAGAAGCAATTGATAATGTATATCAGAAAGAAAAAAAAATCGAAGTTGTCTTTACAAAAAACTACAAGTTGTTTTTTTTTATTTTTATGAGATGACATTTTATGGAATTATTAAAAAATAGCTAAAGTTTAAAAAATAACTGCTAATTATCTTCATTATAGTTTGAAATAATAAAATATTAATGAATATAAAATAGAATAAAATTCAATCGTTTTATTTTTAGTCATTGAATATTATACCTTTTTAATCAAAAGTATCAACTTTATAGAATGGATGATCAGCCATTTCTTGCTACCATTTATTAAAAGAAAGATCAAATTACTATCAACATAATTTTCTGAATGTATAAATTGGCTAAAACTAATGATAAATATGAAAGATAAAAATTATTAAATTGCAATCTTGTCAGATTTAAGAGAAAACTATTAGCTAAGGGAGACAACATAATTTTTTTAATTACATTTTGAAAAAAAAAGTTATAGATTTCTGAATGGCTGTTTAATTTAAACTTTTTCTTATGAACTTCACATCTCTTTTGGCTATAAAAGGATTGCAAATTTGGTGATTGTTGGTTGTTTCTCCTTTAGCCTGGGTGCTTTAAATAGAGGACCTAACTAGCATTGACATTATGAAAGTTTTTCCTTAAAAAAGAAATTTCTCTTAACTAAATATTTTATTACTAAAAATAATTATATCAATCTTTTAGTAACGATAATCCCCAATTTGAAAAGCTCTTTCTTTCAATATTTTTTTAAAAATAAAACTATTGGAAGTTATTAAAAAAATCACTGGTTTTTGATATTAACACTTAGTTAATTCTGTATTTAATAAAATTAATATTAAAAAAAATATTTCCTCAAACCCATTTACTCTTAGCGCTAGTTGTACATGGATTATTAAAAAAATAATATTAGTGGCAAAAATAATTGCATCGAATGTATGTTTAGACCTAAAAATAATTTCAAAACAATATAACCTAACATTTGTAGATGAATTCCTACAAAAAAAAAAAACATTTAACTTTAAAAAAACGTTGTAGCTACTAAAATTAATAACTGAAATTGTGAATAAAATGCTACATTAAATTGTACTATTTATATTGTTGATAAAGAGAAAGCTTATTTTAATAATGTTGACAGCTAGAATATACATATATTTTAAAATGGCTTACAAATAATTAAATAAAAAGAGGCTTGTGCAAAAAAAAAAAGAAAGAAAACATTCAGCTCTTGCTTTTTTAATGTTCTTGATGTAAAATAATTAAAAACTAATCAAATTTTATGACAAATCCAATATATTTTAAATCTTAATGACGACTACTCGAAGAAAAAAGATTTTAGTTTACAAAAACTCCTGATCATCTTTTTCCGGAATTACATCTTTTTATACAGCTGCTATATATTGATTATTTGCATGATTTAAATGAAGTGAACTTTGATACATAGATTTTTTTTTCTATTACCAGAATTTTTTTTTTTTTTTCAAATCTATAAATCTATTAAGAACCAACTAAATATAGAATATTAAATTTTAGTAATATAGGTTTTATTATGAGCTCAAATTTTTAAATTCTATAATTATTGTAGAAACTCAATTATTTTCAATGATTGATGATGATTAGATTTTTTATATACTTAGAGATATTGCTTTTATAATAATATAAATCCAAAATGTATTAAAAACTGATTTTGAATTTCTTTTTTTTTTTAAATATAAATCTAAAAAATATGTATTTGCATAATCACCATAGATGTTTTCATGCTTCCAGATATTTCAGTGCTATTATCAGTTAGGGTGTAAAATGCAATCATTTTGGACCCCTACACTGTATATGCTATGCAGATAAAAACATTTCATGGTCTCAGTAGTAGTTCTTGACTATATATAAGTTATTAAGTACAAACTGACATAGCTAGAAAATACAACCATAGATATCATTGTTCTTGAATAATTGTTCAGTATTATAAATTAAGAATTTATTTCTGTAATGCTGTCATATCTGCAACAAATATTTACAAAGTATACTAAAACCTGAATTACATTTTTTGGCCCCTAATTCATTGCTTTCCTTATCTAAAGAAGATATTGGTATGCCAGAAAACATCAAGAGAAATTAATAAACAAAGCAAAACTCTCCGTACAGTATTGCCACCCTGTGCCAACCAGAGTAATCAATGAATGCCAGAAGGCTTGTGCATAAAATCCCTATCTAATGCCTACTCATCCAATATCCCCAGACTAGTTTCTGGCTTGTGGCCATTGTCAGTGAGGAGCTTTGGATCTGAGAGCACTGCACTTAGATCTTAGGATCTAATGCAACTCTCCAGCCTCCACCTTTTATCTCTACTTAACTACAAAACTATGAGAATGAAATTGAAAAACACAAAAATGTTTTCAATCTAAGTTCAATAGCCTATATAGTCATATGGGTCTGAACTCAGTTCACCATCCATACATTTTGGTGTCTTTGGCTCTTTAACAACCATAGCCACCACTATCCTATTAGGCAGGATTGGTATTAAACCATTAAGCATCACATGATCACCATCTCTTATACCAGCACATATTTGTGTATAAGAGATGGTGATCGTGTGAAGAGAAATTAATCATGAATAAAGTGAGTCCATTGTTGAAAAGAGTCTATTCTTTTAAAAAAATACTGATAATGTATCAAATTTCATGATTCAATATAAGTTTATGAAATTCTGTCATAAATATCCAATATCTAATTCAATATCAACTTAAACATCTCTCTACCAATCAAAAGTATTTATTATATAAAATATTACTTATCATTCTAAATATTATGATTGGATTTTTTAATATCTTTGGGCATAGTGGTACAATACTCTATTCACCATATCAAAATTTATATTTAAATGGTAAACTTGAGGAACAAAAAAAATGTACAAATATCTTTTGTGACTTCTACCTCAAAATTGTTATCTTTTTAAGGTATACATATCTAAACATTTTTTATCATTTATAACTAATCTTAATATCTTTATACAGCACAATAGAGATCTGAACAGCATTTTTTATCATGTATAACTGATTTTAATATATGTATACAGCATAATAGAGATCTTGACTGCCTAATTCACTTCTGTTGATTTTACTTCTTTACAAACAATAATATGTTAAAATAGTCATTAGATCTGATTAATAGCATTCTGTTTTATGAACATTACTGCAGATTGTCAGATTTGGATAGATAAAATGAAGCTCATTTTTTGTTTTTGGATGTTGCCATTAAGAGTTGATCTAATCTTAATATGATATGAAAAAGAATAATGATAATGAGTGTCTTGCCATATCATTTATTAAAGAACTAAGTACATTATGTTATTATTGCTAATATTATTTTATAAGCAGACAATGTAGCCAAGAAGATTAAGTTATTCAAATGTTAAGAAACATTGCATATTTTCAACCAATTGGTAAGAATAATGATTAACCATCATAAGCATTCAATGTAATTTAGCCAAGAAATCTTATTTTGAATGAAGTATGACTGATGACAGCTAAAGGAATACAGATTTGACACTAGATATTGCTGTTCCATTTTATCTTTCATTTGTTATTGAAAATAAACTTATAATTTCTGTGTTTATGGACTATGCAGTGAGATGGGAAATATGGTTGTTCTCTTCTTTAATTAAAAACAATGATGATTTTAATATTAAAAACTGTATTTTTGTTTTGTTTTAATTAAATTAATGAAAATCAAAGTTTAGCATAAAATTGGGGTTTTTGTTTTATATGTCATATACAATTAAAAAACTATTATATAATGAGTGTGCTAATCGCTCTTAACAAGCTTTTCAGAACATCCTTAGGATAGGGATGTTCTGAAAAGCTTGTTAAGAGCTATTAGCACACTTATTATATAACATTTGCAATTAAATATATATACGTATTAATTGTACTTACATAAATTTCAGATTTTATTCTGATTATTTTAACAATTCAACTTTTTCATTAAGGTATATATGCTGTAGAAAGTGTAATGTCTAAACTTTTTTGCATGCCATGTTGACTGACTTGAAAATATTTTAAAAAAAATGAAATTTTTTTAATTCATAAAACTTGGATTAATAATAATATGCCTGTATAATACATTTTAATTAAGGATAAATTTAAAAATATAAAAATGATCCCAATAATTTTAGTCACTCACATACTAATGTGAAAACTTTCTAAGGTATTCCTGTTTTCATGAAGATTTGAGAATAATTTGTTTCATCAATTTGAGATATAAGTTTACAAGTATATCTTTGTTTCTTTGTCTATGTCTTTGTTTTAGTTGTCTATATTAAGATCAGATTATTTTTTTAACTTATTCAATTGATGCTTGTCAGGTATTTGTTCATTTTTAAATGCAGAAATGTAACATCATTAATTGGTATTGATATGCACCATATAATATATTATATAAAACATTTTCACATTATGATTAGCCATGAATAGCAAAATACTATAAGCAATTTTATATTCATATATCAATTTATGAACTCTTATTTATATAACAATAGCAGCATGCAATATTTGTACCTGAAGTTGAACTCTATGAAGGAATTACACATAAATGGAGGGTGGATTGAGCAAATGAAATGATGACTAAACTATTTAAAACATTAATTTTAAATTAGTAATAGGATTATAAAGAATATTTGTAAAAAATAAACGTAAAAGACATCACTAGTAATGATGTATATGAATTTTAAATCATAGTTTTTAGTTGCTGGATATGATTAATTATATTGCCTTTAAATGGATTATATTGCTAATAATAATTTCAGCTTCAAAAGAATTGAAAGAAAGAGGGGAAAACTCCACTATTCTAAAAATGAATTATATAATGACTATATAAACCAATCTGTGATGCACAAATATGTCATATATAGAATATGCTGATGTATTTTTCTGTTTACTTGATGTTTTATGATGCTGTCTTTTAACTTCTTCAGCAAAAAGTATTTCTTTCTAAAATACTTCATAACCATGTGTGATTGTAGTTCTCCAATATATTCTACTCTCTGCCATATTCTCTCAAGAAAACAATTCACATTGCACTTTTCTAAAATGTTTTTGAAATAACCTTTATATCATAGATGGTATCTATTTTTTCATGAAAACTATGTTCAAGTTCACCATAAAACATCCTTTTAAGATGTCCTTCATTGTTTATTCATTTTACAAGCCAAACCAGTGGGAATATGACTTTACAATAGAATCACATCCAGTAAGCTAAAGAACATGTTGATTGGTTTTATGATTTTGCCATTGTATTTTTAGAATTTCATGGAACATTCTTTTATTAAACTTTTTAATGCCTTTATATTGCATTAATAAAGTGTCCAGATTTCACTTCCATACAATAAATTAGATAAAAGAGTAACTCTATATACAGCTAATTTGGTTGCAGTAGTTATTTTCTTATAATGAAATACTCTGTTAAAAGCAGCAGCAGTTAATTGGAATCTGTGTTATATTGTATCTCAAAATCTAAGTTCACTTTTTTGCTTGTTAAACTACCAATGTATTAAATTGGTTTATATTCTCAAGTAAAAAACCATCCAAGCTAAAATTTTCTGATGATTTTTCTTCAGTCATTGTTGATTAAAAAAATTAAAGTCTTTAAATATTGCATTCAAAACATTTGTCAAAACCAGCACAATCATCAGCTATACTGTAAATCCTAAATTCCAAAATGTAGTAGTTCTTGTTTTTTTTTTAATTGTTTCAAATTAAAAAATTCTATCATAAAATTTGTATCACATCTTGATCCCTATTTCATTAAGTTGTCTACAACCAATTCCAAAAAAAAAAAATCTTACAAATTGAAACAATATTAGAGCATACAAATATTAGATGTTAGGCAGCAGTTTTTATATCAAATATGTCAGATTTTTTGCTATAGTAATGACACTCTTCTCATTCAGTCATATAGAAATTATATAATATAAATCAACTTTGATGAATAAATAACTAATTTCAAGCTGTTCTAGAGTTGCATCTTTGTAAATGTTTTGCCCAAATCAATAAAGAAATATATAAATCATTTCTTTGTGTCTGACTTTTTTTTGCATTAGCCTAGCAATGTCTATAATACTCATTGATTTTCTAAAATAAAATTTACTCTCTTGTAACTATTCATCTATTTCTATAAGCAACATATTCAACAAAATCCTTAAAAATATCTGTTTTGTAGTGAATGATAATGATATTTTATGATAATTACTGCAATATTGTCTATTCCTCTTGTTTTTAAAAATTGTAACAGTAAAAGCATCCTTAAGATCAAGTGGCAACAACTTCATGGATTGACAAATTACTTTAAAAAAAACATATTTTTAAAGCTAGCATACCATCACCATATTTTAAAACTTTTCCAGGTATTTTATCAGAACTTGCAGTCTTTCATTTTTAAAATTACAAAGAGGTAATTTGCCTTCACTAAGCTGGATATTTTTGTCCAAATCTAAATATATATATATATATATATATATATATATATATATATATATATATATATATATATATATATATATATATATATATATATATATATATATATATATATATATATATATATATATATATATAGGCAACAAGATAGCTTGGAACAACTGACAAAAATTACACTATCAATTTATTAGACTTTTTAGTATAGGCATTATATAAATATTGATAAAAAATAGTATTATTATGTATGTTTTTATATGATCATATTACATGTTTTAAAAATTAATCAAAATTTAATATATCAAATTAATAAGAGAGAAAAGCAAATTAATACTGATTTTATTAGTTAACAGAATTACTTGTGGCTGCTGCCTCTGGCAAATCCTAAATATTCTTCCAAAATTTGTCAAATGTTTTAAATTATTTAATAAAATTCATGAAGCTTTTTTTTAGTTATTATCTAATTGTAATTTTTTTTTTAGAAAATACTTAAATGTATGTATTGTGTGTAAATTCTATATACATTTTTTAATTAATAAATTACCAATTGTCAAATGATAATAATAATAATATTTAGCAATAATACAAAAGCATTTTAACACACACACCACACAAATATAACAATATTAGTTTTGAAACAATAAATAAATTAAAAAACAGTTTGGAATTTCATGAATTCAATTAGGTATTTAATACCAGTTAACTGATGAGATGCTTACAAATTTTATTAACTAGATAAATTTTATTCTATTTAAAATTTAACTTTTCGAATAGTAATGAATTCTCAAAAATAAAATGATTAAATTCACTAAAATTTCTTGCACCTTTTTTTTAAAATTTTATTTGTATATATTTATAAAATATTTATAAGTTCAAATATTTGAAAATAAATTTATGTCTGTGTTTATATAGAGAGAAAGAACTAATAATTATTAGCATACATGCAAACCAAAAAAAACATTACATTTTTTTTTTCAATTATGTATTTATTTATAAATTAGTTTAAAATAAAATCAGAATATATAAATCTGATAGTATTAGGAAAATTAAAAACTAAAGTCCATTATATAAAATTAAAATTAAATAAAAAGCCAAGTATTGAGAGAAATTATAGAAAGAACTACTTGCTATGAGTTACCATTGGGCTTTAAATTTTTATAAAAAGGCATTTGATTCTATAAGCATTTCTATCATGATTAAAGCTTTGGAGCATTAAGATATAGACTCTAGAAAATTACCATATTCTGAATAATATTTATCAAAAATTCTAACAGCATGATTATATTTTATGGTGACATGAAGAAGATTAATATTGATAAGAATGCATTGGTGGTGCTTCCATATTTCCAAAACATTTACAGCAGTTTTACATAAAATATTTAATTTTGTGGATTAAAATGAGAAATTAATGTACTAAAGGTACATGAAGATTATTTAATTTATTTAAATTTTGCCTACGATGAATTTGCTTTTTTAAATAATGCTTCTGAAAATATTGCAAGAATGTCAGATGAAAGGTAGAAAATAAGAATAAAGATAAATACAAAAAGGATTTAAATAATATTTAATAGTTTTCTACAAAAGAAAAAAATAAAGATTGATAATCATGAAATAGCAGTTAATTATAAATACCTTGGTCAGATCATTAATACAGATGGAAACATAATAGATGAAATTAATCACAGAATTAAACTTGGATGGAATGATTTTGATGAAAATAATTTAATATATTAAAAAAATCCTTTTATGGGTTTGAAAATGAAGGTTTTTAATAAGTGTGCTGGTTTGTTGGTTTGTTTCTCATATGGATCTGAAACTTTGATACTTAACAAAAGAGCAATGCCAATATTTTATACCTCACATTAAAGCATAAAGAGATGTATGTTGGAATTAACAAGGTTTACCAAAAGAAAATAAGTGGGTGAGAAAATAAACAGCTACTATTGAAT
The DNA here is from genome assembly GCA_028023455.1 of Epiperipatus broadwayi. Taxonomy (NCBI): domain Eukaryota; kingdom Metazoa; phylum Onychophora; class Udeonychophora; order Euonychophora; family Peripatidae; genus Epiperipatus; species Epiperipatus broadwayi. The sequence continues at coordinate 178,063 of JAQFVV010000655.1, forward strand.
TCATTAAAAGAATTAAGAGATTGGATTGAAATATATATAGAAAAAAATTATAGTACATTGATGTCTTAAACTATGTTATGAATCAGAGAAATTGCCTTAAATTTGAAGAGACTTTCACCAATGTAATGTATTGATAATGTTTGGAAATGGTGGGCTTTTTTTGTCTTCTCATGAATTGATTTATTACTTAAGAAAACATAAACAATTTAGAGATTGATATAGTATGCATTTTATTGATATTAAGGGGTTAATAAAATGTATGATGCAGCATCAAGATTGAGTTGGGAGTCAATTGTTTTTAAAAGAAAGCAAGCAATGGCAAATTAACACCAGTAATGATCACTTGGTTATAATATTCTTTTATCTAGTTACTTTATTTATCATTGAGCAGAAATTTAACATACATATATTTAATGAATATTTTAAGTGTATTAAATGTTTTTTTATAATGAGTTGTCTGTTTCAATTTTATTTTAAATTGATTTTTTTTTTTTAAATTTTATATATTTAACAAATTTTTATCCAGTCTATAAAAAGGCCACTATTTTTGTAATAGTTTTTTTTTTTAATTGGTTGCTTTAACAATTTTTTTAAAGATTTGATGGAAACAAATTTTATTTATATTATATAAATACTATCACAGAAAGTATACCTGGCTATAGTTTTTTGTAATTGGTTGCTTTAAAAAAAATTTTTTTTTTTGCTTTGTGAAAGTACTTGTTTTGAATAAAGTGTTTGTAATAAAATTAAATCTTTTAAATATAAGGAAGGAATTATTCCTTTGCATAAAATGCTTCATAAAAAAATTATATTAATGATGGAATTACTTCCTTTGCATAAAATATGCTTCGTTATAACAATTATGGATTATTAAATATAAAAAATTGAATTACTTCTTTCACATAAAATGCTCATAATCTAAATGTTGGTTTAGGTAGGTATAGTTATTTATTTATAAAAACAAATTTAAAGTTTTTTTTCTGATTTTTCAATTGTGAATTTGACAATGTTATGGACAAGCTTAGTTTTTTTTTTAATTGGTTTTTATTTTAACATGTGACAACATTACAATCAAACATACATTCAGCTAATAGACAAAATAGGGATTTAATATATACAGGTGTTTATAACCATTAAATAATTTCAATTATAATATTATTTTAATAGACAATTTTAATAAGTTTATCTTTTTACCAAAACTAATCAAAAGTCTTTTATTAGGATACAGATTAATATTGGTTTTTGCTTTGGAAAATACTTTAAAATAGCTCATAATCTAATAATCTTTTATTCAGATTATGCTTGTGTAATCAGTAGAAATGTGACTCATTTTTCAATCAAATAAATGAAATCTTAATTGTTTATATGTACCATTGTGCCAAAGTATTTAAACTTAGCATGTAATAAATATTGAATTCATGTAAGCATTTACTGAATTACACATTAAATGTGTAAAAATTAAATTAGACCATTTGTAGTGGAAATGGTAGTTGTCTTTAGTAGCAGTTCATGTATTAAAACTAAACAAATCAAAATGTACACATTGATGGTTTAAGAATTGTTTTCTTAATTTTTTTACACAATATGTTTTAGATTGATAAATAATTATAATGTTGTTTATTAAATAACTGAAACACACAGGCTTATTATATACCTGTGTTTATTTATTAATATTAATTTTAGCTTGCTATTTTATGTATCTCCACATTTATTATATTGATTTATGTATTTGATATTTTAGATATTAATTCTACATGCATGCAATTTATTAATCAATTTTCTTTGAATGATTACATTTTAAATTCTATCCAAACAAGTATATTAGCACTTTCCTATTACTGTTTTTTATACGATACCCGGTATGTAAAACTTTTTTTTTAATTTTTAAAAGACATTTGTTGTAATTATTTATAAATTTATAATCATTAAAAATTTCTGAGATGATCTTTATACTCATACACAATAAATATATAGGTATTCATTGCTATGCAGTTTAAAATATGTTTTGCTATCATTTTTTAATTACTTATTATAATGCTTAAAAAAAAAAACTCCCACATATATAAAAAGAAAACGAAAAGAACTTTTTTTTTTTTACTTTAATCTTTAATGAATAAATGCATATTTATTTTGTAAACAGCCTGATAAGGTTATATTCTTTTCACTATTCATTCTCATATAAAAAATAAATAAATTTGAGTAGAAATTGTTAGATAAGTGTCAGTGTTAACTATGACTTAACTGCTCTATGTTTAAAAAAGCATATGTCCACTTCATTTAGAAGCTTGTACAAAATAAATTTTGAATATTGAAAGTAAAATAAAAGCCAGCATATATTCAATAACATAAATGACCATTTTGAAAGTTTGATTATATACAAATATGTCTATAAAAACATTACCTTTAAGTAGTCTATTTCAGGATAAATATTTCTTCAGCTTTTCACAGAGGTACATTGGGGGGGGGGGGGTTTACAAATGCTTACTAATTTTCAGTTGATGTAGGTCTAGTGCTTTCCATTCTCATTTTACCCTCCAATTAAAAATTACTTTGATATTTATTTAGTAACTTGTATTTAGATGAATGGCTGCAGAAAGGGGTTTACTGTTAGCTGAAAGGAAACTCTTTGATTTTTTTTTTGAGACCTTAAAGGAGATGAAAATGGCAAATTCCTAGTGTTCATTCATTTTTGTTGTTATAGTTGTTACTATATGGTTATTCAAATTGTAAATGAAAATGGGTGGGTTGCTCATCAACACATCTTAACTACCATGATTAGCTTATAAACATTTTATTTTTAAGATCAAGAAGCATTATGATCTTTCTTTTCAATATCTTATAGTTATTAATTGAAATACCAGTTGTGTTTTATGGAAAGCAGTATGCATATGTTTATGAATGATGTGTTTATATAGATATTTACAATCAAAATAGACAGACCTTAATTGTGGTCTTGTTCCCTGAATAGGGATAAAGTTTCCAACTAAGGCAGCTGTTGGTAGCTGAAGACAGAAGGTATTAAGAATTCCTTGATTATAAACTCAGAATGTCATTTTCATATGAAAGAAGATTGAATGTATTAGAAAGTCTAAGATTAAAAAGATAAAGATACAATTGATTTAAAAGATAAATATGTGTTTTACTACAAAGCAACAAATATTGAAAGTGGAAATAGAATAAGTTTCATTATAAATAAAAAGTGAAAGAACAACTTTGCAAATATTAATGAAATATTAGACACAGTGACAAGATTAGTTATTAAATCAATGGAAGATACCAAATGCAAATAATTCAAATTTATAGCCAATAAATTCTTATTATGATGGTAAAATTTAAAAAAAATTTATATGAATATGTAAAATGTTTTTGATTAGATTAAACAAATATGCCATGAGAGATTTTAATGCTATAAATGGTAAATAATTAAAATATTAAAGTTCTGTGGGTAAATTTGATTATGGTGATAAAAATGAGAGAGGTTACAAACTTGTGGAGTTCACAGAAAAAAATAATTATTACAAATATTTTCACTGAGAAAAATGCTAAACTGAAATGGGCATGAAAGCATTTAAATAAAGGCATGGCAGAATTGTATATTTTGATTAACAGAAAATTTATATTTTAAGATAGTAATGTCTTAATATATTCAGCACAGTAAGTTCCCATTAAATAGTTAGATATAAGACATGTGATAATACAAAATTAGAGAGATGAAAACTTCTAAAAAGGACAGTATTAACAATTGATATTCCTAATGTTTAAAAACACTCCAATAAATTTAAATTAGAATTTTCAAATCATTTTCAAATCTTAATAATTTTGAAGATGGTTCATATGACTAAAATCAATAAGAAGATGTTTAATATGTTGCTAAGAACTGCAAGAAAGATAGCTGTTACAAAAGAGTAGAAATCTTCCAATAAATTTTCTACTAACATAACAATGTACAAAGAAAAGAAGAAACATATTTTTTAAATGATATCGAATATCTAGAGTTTTGTAAAATAGTTCAAAAAGGAGTTAATAATGATAAAAGAAAATATAATCATGAATAATGGGCAAAGAATGTTATAGAAAAGAATGAAGGTTTTAAAAGTGTAAAACAACATTTTGGTATTGGAAAGAAAATTATTTTTGCATTAAAAAGAAAAAAGAACTATTACTAAAAAGATAGATGACATTATAAACTGTGTGGAAGAGTTCTATAAAAAATTATATTTCAATAAAAATCAAAAAATAAAATATTTCCTAAAGTTACTACATCTTCAAAATTGTCCCATATTTTGTATGAAAAAGTGAAATATGCAATTAAATCTATGGCATTAGGAAAAGCTCCAGAAATTTATGGAATTATTATTGATATTTTAGAAGAATCAGATCAAGAAATAAAATAATTGTTGTCAATATTACATACCAAGTATCTAAACTATAAAGGTGCACCAGATGATTGGAGGAAAACAGTAATAATATTGATATTTAAACAAAGTGATAAAAAAGGTTTAAAAAATTTCAGATCTATCATTTTTTATCAGTTCTTCAGAAAATTTTTATTTTTATAATTATAACTCATTTACAGTTAACTTTAATTTTAAACAACCAAAAGTATAAGCTGGATTTAAAAATGGTTTTAGCACAATGGATCACATCCAAACATTGAGAGAAGTTATAGCAGGGACCAATGAATAAGATTTGTCATTTTGCTTTGTATTTGTGGATTTTAAAAAGCCATTTTATTCTACAAGCATTTAATCATCAAAATAGACACCCAAGATATTGTTATATTCTAAAGAATATTTATCAAAATGCATCACCAGAGATTAGATTATATGGCAATACTCAGAAGATTAATAGTGAGACGAATGTATGATAGGATGATTGTATATCCAAAAAATTTTATATAAGTTTTATAAAAAGTATTTTGTAGATTATAATGGGAAGCTAATAAAATAAAAATAAATGGAGATTATTTAATTCATTTAGATTTGAGAGTTAATGTGGTTGTTTTTGTAAATAATGCTTCACAACTTTATAAAGTATTGCAAAAATTATCAGATGAAATTAAGAAAGTAGGAGTAAAAATAAACATTAAAAAAAACTCAAAATAATGTTTAATAGACTTTTTCAGAAGAAAATATAAAATTGATAATTATAAATTAAAATGTAATATCTATAAATATCTTAGTCAAATTATTAATATAGATGGAACAGTTCTAATAGATGAAATTAATCATAAAATAATACTTGGATGGAATACTTTTAATAAAAATAATTCAATGCTAAAAGAAAATTAAAGTATTTATCAGTTCTTATTTATGGATTTGAGCTGTGGACACTTAAGAGAAGAACAATGCAGAGATTTCAAACCTTTCAATGAATTATGGAAAAATATATGTTAGCAGTAATAAAAAGAAACTGAAAACAAAATACATGAGTGAAAGAAAAAGAAATATCATTGACTAAATTGAAAAAAAATTTAAGACATTAAAATGAAGATGAGCTTGACATATTGATATGAGAGATTCATAAAAGATGGATAATTGAAATTTTATAATGAATCTCACAAGATTGTAAAAGACTTAGAAAAAGACCACTTGTCATGGATGAATGAAATAATGAAGTTTTCTTATGTATAATGAGAAGGGTGATTAAAAATTGGAGAAGTTTGTAGAGATATTTATCCAACAATGAATTATTAATGTTTGAAAATAATGATGGTGAATTTGATCACTGATTGTGATTGTTTGTAAATTGGTTACCTGAAAGAAAATCTCTATGCTTGTTTGGAATCTAAATTTTTTTAATGTTTTGCCTAGTCTTTATTCAAAAGTTGGCATCTAATTACCAAATGAATTAAAAAAATGAGAGTAGACACTGACCATAAGAAATGATAGTCAAATATATTTATAGTTCTTTAACAGAAACAAAATACAAAAAACATAAAATATGTATTTATTTAGGAAAGTAGTTGCAAAATCACTTAAGTATCTTATGATATATAACCAAAATAATTAAAATTTTTATTCTTTGAATGACAATAGTCCATAAATGGTTTTTTAATTCACAAATTTTTTTTTAAAAAAGTGTAGGAGTGAGATCATAATTCACTCAAGATTTATAATGGTTTTTAAGGAGTAAAATTATCCTGAAGATATAAAGCTAATCAAATGTCAAAAAGAAACATTTACTATCATGATATTGCTTTTACAGAAAAATAAATATTGGTATTTATTTAAAAAATAAAGCTTGCTTCATTGACATACGGCAATGTTTCATCACAAAAATTATCTTTTGTGACAATTGAAAAAAAATGATAGGGAAAGTTTTGAAAACAAACTTATTCCTGGACTTATTGGAGAGTTATCCACCAATCTATTTTCTATCAAATATTTGACAGATGAACTTGATATTATCTGAACATTTTATCCAGTTAAGTTATTTATTGGTATCAAGTTTTTGTTTGATCAAAATAAGAATGTAGCTAAATTAATTATAAGATTAATAAATTAAATGTAGTAATGACATTGCTTCTTATAGAGAGAAAATAGTAAAAACATTAAACATAATTTTTATTTGTTTTCAACACCGATCATCTTTTATAAAACAAATATTTAAGTTTGAAATGGCTGATCAGTACTGAAAATGTGTGAAGATTATATTTAATGTTTTTAATATTTTTTTATATAAAAAGCAGTACTATTATTACATTTTAGCAATAATATTAATGTAATTTATTATTATATTAAGATTGTGCAGTGAAAGTACACTCTTCTTAAATGAAAATTTGTTTGGTCATTATCTTAAATACTTCTGTGTTGATGTTTTAAGCAGTGGTTTTGAGAGCTTCAAAGTCTTTGTATTAAATGAAAATTCTAAGAAATATAAAAGAAAGTAGTCTTAATCTAGTTGTCTATATATAGGGGGAAAGTTGCTTACTAATATTCATTAAAGTGAAGTTTTTAATTCTATACCATAGAGTGTAAATCTTTACACATGATGTTGATAATAGAAGATAAAATCTGCAATAAATGAATGAATTTAATATTGAAAAAAACCTTTAATTTTAATAGTAGATATATACTTCTATGAAAATAAAAGCATTCCATTTATTGTTTGCCATATAGCATATTGCAAGAAATTTAGATTTGTATTGGTGACATATGAATAAATTATTTTTAAAATGGGCTAGAAATACTAAGGATAGTTCTAGAAAATTTTTCAAGACTGTGGTAAATATCAAGGTCAAATAGAGTGGAAGAAAAAATCCTTATGCAATATCTTCTGTTACAATGAAAATAACATCACAGACCTGCTTTTTTATAAAATTAATAATTGCACATATTAAATGAGGATTTTAAAGAAAAGGTAGCAGCTAATTAGTAAAAATTCAGAAGTTTACAAAATCAAAGCTTTTTAGAATTGATTTGGATGATTTGGATCTTTTGAAAAAAATTAATTATTTATTGAAAGACAATAATTGCATGATATTTTTCCATGTAATGTAAAATAAATAAGTTATAGTTTAAGTTTAAAAAAGTGAGAGAAGCTTATTGACAAAATATTTTTACAAAATTCTTAGCAATACAGAGAGGCACATACTTAAACTTAATAGTAATAATGTTTGAAATAGCTAATAATATGCCTAAGTTAATCTTGTAGATTTAAGTCTTAACACAAATTCGGCTGTTATTTATTCAATCAACTTCATGAAAAATGTTAGGGCTAAGGTAAATTTATTTATCACTATAAAACCAAATACCTTTTGAAATTTTGAAAGTGACAGAGTCACTTTCTTCATCAATAATAAAGTTTGAATGTTTTCTATATACTAATTTGAAATAAATAAACAATATTCTTCAAGGGAAGTGTACTATCAAGTATACTTATAAATTCTCTTAGATTATTCTGAAAAGAATTATACAGGCTGGTTCAGTGCAAGTAAGTTTTGATTTAATTGAAAAAGAAAAAGGAATGATATCAAACTTTTTCTCTAGTTTATTCATAAGAGTTTATGTCTGTAAAGTTGATATTATTCAATGAAAATTATTATATATAATTTTGCTAAGAAAATAATTGAATAGCACTAAGGATTAGATTTGGGCATATAATTAAATGCAAGAATACAGAAATTATCTGCAATATTTATAGTAAATCTTGTTTTGTTCTTTTAATTCTGATGATAATAATTAGTAAAAAAAATATTGAAAATAGAGGCATGAAGTCTAATCAAGTGTAATTAAGTAAATATTTCAAAAGCAACAGAAATATGATGGTTAAATTAGAAATAAGATGATATTTTTCAAAAGAATATGAAGTATTATTTGGAAGAAATCTGAAAGAAGATTTAAATTCTTTTGCTAATAAATAGTAGAGAGATAAAGTGATCCAATTGTACATTGAAATTTTCAGCACTGATGCACATTTTGGAATCTAAAATTTTATAATATTGTAGGTGATTTTTGTTTTTACTAACAATGTTATGTAATCCTAATATACATTTAAATATATTTATAAATTTTACTAATATCATCAAAATTGGAAAAGAATAAATACCTTTATGCTGTTCTTCCATAAAATAATAATCAGAAAATAAATTCTTTACAACAGCTATATAAATATCAAATTTTTTTAATATACATAAAAAGCCTTTTTCAGCAACTGATTTGGTGTCTTTTTCAAATGTTAATAATCTATTATATTTATGAACTATTTCAGACATAAAACCAACTAATGTTCAATAAAGACATTACAACAAAAAATAACAATATAAATCATTTTTAAAAAAAATCAAAATCTGCATATATAAATCCAGTAATTACAAAGTAATTGACTAAATCATAACAATACAATAAATAAAATAAATTACATGCATTTTTTACAATTATATATCTATATGTCAATTTATATACTTTTCCATCCATTTTTAATTAACCAATTATTAACCAAATTTATAGAAGTCTTGTAAATATTCATACAATTATTTAAATTATTTTTAATATAGTATGTTTCATATATTTGTCTTCTTTTTTGATCTTTGATGTAATTTAAACATTTAATACTTTTTGTAGCATCTATTCTATGCCCATATTTCAAGTAATGAATGTATATGAAACATACTATATTAAAAATAATTTAAATAATTGTATAAATATTTACAAGACTTAATTTATTTTATTTATTGTATTGTTATGATATCATCAATTATTTTTAATTACTGGATTTATATATTTTTTAATGATTTATATTGTTATTCTTTGTTTTAATGTCATTATTGAACACTAGATGGTTTTATGTCTGAAATAGTTCATTAATGTAATAGATTGTTAACATTTGAAAAGGGCACCAAATCAGGTGCTGAAAAAGGCTTTTTGTGAATTAAAAAAAATTGATGTTTATATAGTTGTTATAAAGAATTTATTATTTTCTGATTATTACATTTAAATATAGTATAAAAATTATGAAACTAAAAAGATGATGTTTAAGAAATAAAGAATAATAATTTTTTCTTAGCATGCCCTATTACTTAATACAGAAATAAATTTCTCTAGTGAAGAAAATTATCCAAAATATTTTTATTGGTGTTGTGAATAAATTTACTTCTTTTAAAATCAAATATTGAATTAACATTTAAAGCAGAACAAAATCACTTTATGAATTTTAACACTTTATAAATCTTACATTGAGAAAATAAATGGCTTTAAGAAAATAATTTAAAAAGTACTATTTAAGATTAATCATCTTTGGTTTTTTTTACCTGTTGTTATTTTCCACTTTCTGGCTATTTACAGAAAATAATTATTAGTAAGAACTGAATTTTATCTGTCACCTATATTTTTCAATGTAAAATTTGAGTGATAAAATATATATCATTATAAATTTCAGAAAAAAAATTATCTAATTTCTAAAAGAAAATAGCCTCTTTTTTTGCAGGAAAAATAAAATTTAATAAAGATTGCTCTTCCACCATATATCCTAGTTTCAGATTTATTGTTAGCATTACTTGAACCTGTTATTAAAAAAATTTTCCTTTTCATGCATAAAAGTATATTTCTTTTTAATATTGTTATTTTTATCAAAATATCCAAGTATTGGTGAGACATATTTATTTAAATTCTTCCATTTCAGATACAAAGTTATAGGCATTTTTAATATTATTTCTGCCAAGAAACACTCCTTTCAAGTATTAGTTCTGGGAGGTTATTTTTACTTATTATGTTTTCATTTGTATTAGTAATTTGTCCAGTATATCTATAATTATTAATCTATTTTAATCCATTATTAACAATATGTTTACATATATTTCTTTTTTATTAAAAAAAATTAAACATTATTTTAGCCTTTTTAGTATTTATTTTTATTCTTACTTCATATCTTTCATTTGATAGCTTTTATAACATTTCTTATAACATTGAAACATTTTTCCTATAAAATCAAATATATCATTTACAAAACCTAAAGGTCTTAAGTAACCTTCATTTATTTTTTTACCATATAAGGAGTTTTTGATGAATATATAGAACTAATAGAAAACTGATACATAATGGTAAATATGCTGTGGTAAATTAATTTAAACAAGGAACCAATATATACATACAATGGTATATTAAATATAAATCTTGATTCAAAGTAAATATTTATAATAGCTGAAAGTTGAATAGTTAATAAAAGTTTTTAAAAATTGATTCATTTCAAATAATATATAACAATATTAACCAAACAATGATGATGATTTATACCCTAAGTGCAAGTCCTCCCAATAGTATTTTTGTTTGTTTTTCAGTTTCAATTAAAAAAAATTTTTTTAAACATAAACTTTTTTCTGAATAGAGAGTTTACTTTTAGAAAACTTGTTAATGCCATCCTTGCATGTTCCCCAGTGAATTGCATGATTTGTCAGGATTGAAGACATTATTAGTATATTGGATATTATAAGCATAATGTTTGAATTGAGATTGATAAGTGAACACAAACTAAATAGATTAATATAAATAACAATTTATTAACAATGAATTTATAAAACTGCTATATATATATTTGCAACTAATAATACATATTCAAAATATTAAATGTAATAATAATGAAAGATATTTTTAATTTAAATTTAAGGCCTTATAATATCTATAATAAGAATATCATACCATGTGAAATATTTAAATAATTCCAAACCATGATTCTCTGCAGATATTTTTTTAATATATTTATATTTGTCTTCAGTAATTTCTCCAAAGAAGGTAGTTCTTTCTCTTGAGCATTGGTGATGTTAGAAAGGAAATATAGCAGCATTGTAACATTAGATAGGGTATAGTCTCAGTAGATCTTGGAATAATTCTTAAGACACTTTCCATTTCTTTCTTCACAGCATTATTAAGACAGGCCTTGGTTTCTTTTGGAAAACTTCAGCTTTGCTTTCTGGATCTGTTGCATTTTCCAGGTATTTTGACTGGTGTGTTTTTCTGTTGTGAAACTACACATAGAAGATATTATTTTTCTAAATAAAATCATTATACTGGTTACTATAACTGGAATACATTAAAGATCAGCCTTTCAAGCTATTGTGCATGCATTTTTTACGAGTGTTAATAATAAATGAATACTTTCACTCCAACACAAGATATAGTATTTATAAAAGAATAAAATGAATTCACTTATTCTTTCAAACCCAAATGCTTATATATGGGCAAATCATACTGGAAATGAAAGCATGAGGATAGACCACTTACACTTAATTACTGTTTACGATGTCTGAATGAATGAGGTCGATGAAATTATCTAGAATTTACTAAACGTCACTCTCAAATGAAACTTAAACTTGTAAAAAGTGCATGCACAATAGCTTGAAAGGCTGATATTTAATGTATTACAATTTATAAACATTGCACTATATAAAAATAAATGCTTATTTACATATGTTTAAGTTTCATTTGAGAGTAATGTTTAGTAAATTCTAGATAATTTCGTCAACGTCATTCACTCAGACATCGTAAATAGTAATTTAAAGTGAGTGGTCTATCTTCATGCTTTCATTTCCAGTTCTTAAGATTTTCCCATATATAAGCATTTGGGTTTGAAAGAATAAGTGGATTCATTTTATTCTTTCATAAATACTATATCTTGTGTTGGGAGTGAAAGTATTCATTTATTATTAACACTCATAAAAAGCACATGCACAATAGCTTGAAAGGCTGATCTTTAATGTATTACAATTTATAAACATTGCACTATATTAAAATAAATGCTTATTTACATATAACTGGAATAGTAAAAAATACTTTAAAAACATTTAGAAAAATACAGCTATCTGAATTATAGTGGAAAACAATTTTATGCAGCAGTTTCTCTCCTCAGCATTAAATCACTGCAACACTGCTTCATAAATTGAGTCTTCAGGTAAATTAAAGTAGGCTATACTGCCTGGACTGGATTTAAATTGGACTACTTATACCCTACTAATGTTGTTCAATAACATGCTTTCCAAACAATGAATTCACCATAAGCTAATTATAAAATTTGACCTATTTCCTTACAACAATGTTTTTTGGAAAATATTTTCTTTATTTTTTTCACAACATGTTGTAGAAACACTTTTTTAGGTATCTTATCATGATTTGTTTGTTTAGATAAGTTAGCAATAGGAAGAAAGAAAAAACTGTTACCAGCATTGGAATTTTAAATGAGAGCTTTTAAAATATTATTAACTCCAAAATTTTAATATCATATTTAGTTTTACTATCACATTTACTACAGAAATGTGGGAGATTTTATTTAAAACTTCATTCAAAAAAGGCAAAATAAAAAAAGTTCAAAATGCTTTAGATTTTTAGAAGTCATGTAATTTAAAATGTTTGTGCATACCAAACTATTTTTTTTCCTTTACATTGCAATGTATCATTTATTGTTAATCACTTATTACAAAGTATCTTTATAGTATGATTAAATGCATCATCATCATCAACCATTATCAATCCACTGCAGGATGAAGATCTCTCCAAGTTTAATCCATCTTCGCCGATCTTTAGCTTCTCTTTTCCACAACACCCCTGGACATTTTCTTATTTCATCCATCCATCTCACATGTGGTCTCTTTCTGGGTCTTTTACAATCTCTTGGAATCCAGTTTAAAATTTCAATTGTCCATCTATTATCATCTCTTCTAGCAATATGTCCAGCCCAACTCCATTTCAATCTTTTAATTTTTTCAATAAGGTCAGTAACACCTGTTTGTTGTCTTACCCATACATTGCGTTTTCGATCTCTTCTTGTTACTCCCAACATACATCTCTCCATACTCCTTTGAGTGGTCTGAAGTCTCTGTATTGCTCTTCTATTAAGTGTCCAAGTCTCAGATCCATAAGTAAGAACTGGTAAAACACATTTGTTAAAAACCATCCTTTTCAAACACATAGGCATATTTCCTTTTAGTATCAAGTTATTTCTACCAAAAGCACTCCAACCAAGTTTAATTCTATGATTAATTTTCTCCATTATGTTTCCATCTGTATTAATAATCTGACCAAGGTATTTGTAACTGTTAACTTCTTCTAATTCTTCATAATCAACCTTTATTTTCATATTTTGAGCAAATCGATTAAACATTACTTTAGTCTTCTTAACATTTATCTTTAGTCCTACATTTCTACTTCCATCTGCTAACTCCTGAAACATTTCCTGCAGCTCTGAAGCATTATTTGCAAAAACAACTACATCATCTGCGAAATCTAAATGACTTAAATACTCTCCATTTACTTTCACTCCTTTAGTTTCCCATTTTAATCCACAAAATACTTCTTGCAGCATTGCTGTAAAGAGTTTTGGAGATATGGAGTCACCTTGTCTTACACCTTTCTCAATGTTGATTTTTCTAGTATCATTATGTAATCTAATTGTTGCTGTTGCATTTTTATAAATATTCTTTAAAATATGACAATATTCTGGATCTATACCTTGATGATCCAATGCTTTAATCACTGAAGAAATGTGTATAGAATCGAATGCCTTTTCATAATCTACAAATCCAAAACATAATGACAACTCATATTCGTTTGTCCTTTCTATGACTTCTCTCAATACCTGGATATGATCTATTGTACTAAAACCACTTTTAAATCCAGCTTGTTCTCTTGGTTGGTGGAAATCCAAAGTTCTCTGTAGACGAGTTGTAATTATCTTGGTAAAAATTTTATATAAAACTGATAAAAGGCTGATAGGTCTATAATTTCTAATATCTTCTTTATCACCTTTTTTAAATATTAATATTATTACTGCATTCTTCCAATCTTCCGGTACATCTTTATCATTTAGACATTTGGTATATAACTTTGCTAAAATTGTTTCTATTTCTTCACCTGCTTCTTTTAATATATCAATTATAATTCCATCATTTCCTGGGGCCTTTTCTTTCTTCATACATTTAATTGCATGTCTCACTTCTTCATTTAAAATTCTGGCCAATTCGGAAGATGTAATAGATATAGGAGGTACTTGTTCTTTATTACTATATAATTCTTGATAAAAATCTTCTACCAATTTCATGATGTCATCTCTCTTTTTAGTAATAATTCCATCTTTTTTTTCTTACTGCAGATATAAATTTCCTACCAATACCAAAATGTTGTTTAACATTTTTGAGACTTTTATTTTCTTCTACAGCTTTCCTTGCTATTTCACAGTTATACTTTCTTATATCATTTTCAACTCTTTTCCATACCATTTTACAAAATTCGAGATATTCAATTCTTTTTAATACATCATTTTTGTATATCTTCATATTCCTTCTTTTCTTCATAAATTTTCTAGTCTCAGTAGAAATTTTATTAGTCAATTGCTGCTTTTTTCTACCAGCTATGTTTGTTGCAGTTTTTAAAAGTGTATCAGTTATTTTCATATTAATTTCATTCAAATCTGAATCATGTTCAAAATCTCCTAACACTTGAAACCTATTTGTAAGTTCTAATTTAAATTCATTAGAATGTTTCTGAAGATTAGGAATATCAACTGTAAATATTGTTTTTCTTAATAATTTTTGTCTCTCTAGTTTTACATTAACACGTAACTTACACCTTACTAATCGATGATCACTTCCTGTGTTAAATTTATTAAGAACATTACAATCTTGAAATATGTATTTTCTGTTAGTCAAAATATAATCCAATTCTGCTGTACCTTCATTTGGATGCTTCTATATCCATTTCCTTTTAACATTTTTCTCAAAAAATGAATTCATAATATAAAGTTTTTCTTTTTCTGCAAACTCCACAAGTCTATGTCCTCTCTCATTTCTATTACCATAACCAAAATTACCTACAGCAATTTCATCTTTCATTTGTCTACCAATTCTAGCATTAAAGTCTCCCATAACAATTTTAAAATGTTGTTTACTCTGATCAAAAGCCTTTTGTACATCCATATAAAAATCCTCTACTACTTCATCACTATGAGAACTTGTTGGGGCATAAACCTGAATTATCTGCATTTGGTATCTGCTATTAAGTTGTATAACTAATCTTGCCACTCTGTCCGATACACCATCAATCTCCACAATATTGTTCTTCCACTTTTTATTTATAATGAATCCTACTCCACTTGTATTTCCAATATGTGTGCCTTTATAATAGAGTATATGTCCACTTTTTAAATCAATTGTTTCTTCTCCTTTTCTTCTAACTTCACAAAGTCCAATAATGTCCCATTTAATATAAAACAGTTCTTCTTCTAATTCTTGCAATCTTCCTTCACTTGAAAGTGATCTGCATAAACTAACATATATAAATAAGCATTTATTTTTATAGCATCTGTATACAATTGTAATTACATTCGAATATCGGCCTTTCAAGCCAATTGTGCAAATGCTTTGTGAGTGTTAAATAATAAATGAATACCCTCTGACCAATACAAGATATAGAATTTATGCAGGAATAAAAAGAATCCCTCTTATTCCTACGACTCAAATATTTATATATGAGCAAATCTGAAGTACTGGAACAGAAGGCGTGACAATAGAATGGTCACTTTAAATTACTATATACAATGTCTGAATGA
Source organism: Epiperipatus broadwayi (assembly GCA_028023455.1). NCBI lineage: Eukaryota > Metazoa > Onychophora > Udeonychophora > Euonychophora > Peripatidae > Epiperipatus > Epiperipatus broadwayi. The sequence goes on from JAQFVV010000655.1 coordinate 194,095, forward strand.
ATGATGCCTATGAAATTTTCTAGAATTTACTAAACATCATTCTAACTGAAACTTAATCATATATATAAATAAGCATTTATTTTTATAGTGTCTGTATACAATTGTAATTACATTCGAATATCGGCCTTTCAAGCCAATTGTGCAAACGCTTTGCGAGTGTTAATTAAATAATAAATGAATATCCTCTGACCAATACAAGATATAGAATTTATGCAGGAATAAAAAGAATCCCTCTTATTTCTACGACTCAAATATTCATATATGAGCAAATTTTATTCCTGCATAAATTCTATATCTTGTATTGGTCAGAGGGTATTCATTTATTATTTAACACTCGCAAAGCGTTTGCACAATTGGCTTGAAAGGCCGATATTCGAATGTAATTACAATTGTATACAGACACTATAAAAATAAATGCTTATTTATATATATGATTAAGTTTCAGTTAGAATGACGTTTAGTAAATTCTAGAAAATTTCATCAGCATTATTCATTCAGACATTGTATATAGTAATTTAAAGTGACCGTTCTATCATCACGCCTTCTGTTCCAGTACTTCAGATTTTCTCATATATAAATATTTGAGTCATAGGAATAAGAGGGATTCTTTTTATTCCTGCATAAATTCTATATCTTGTATTGGTCAGAGGGTATTCATTTATTATTTAACACTCACAAAGCATTTGCACAATTGGCTTGAAAGGCCGATATTCAAATGTAATAAACTAACTTAATGTTTAGGCAGCTTTTATATTTATTGCTCAATTGCAATGTTGAGTTTTTTTATTAAACAACTTTTTTTAGTTCTTTGTAATAAAATTAATTCAAGCTTTTCATACAAAAACCAGATACATTTAATAATGAAATGCTATATGCATTTATAAAAAAAAGAAATGCAATTAAAACTGAAAAAATATTATTATAGTTTTTTTTAGATATGTTCTATTTTTAGTGATGGGTTGGGATTTGGTCTTGTAGGTGAGACACTATGTTTCCATGTGAGATTATTAAGTGTATATTGTTTCAAGTGCTGCCACATAATTTTTTAATTGGTTTACTAACACACCTGTAAGGTTCAGAAGAAGCAAAATACAGTTTGAGTGTTTGTTGAATTTATTAGCCTTTAAGATTCAAAAGAGAGCAAGGCTTCATTTTCAAATGTTATATTCATCAGCTTCTAAGTCTCAAAAGAAGCAAGGCTTATATTTGATTTTTGATGTGTTGGGAGTAGCTTAACAGAAATCAAATTGAGATAATTTTTTTAGTTTTCATGCTTTATCATATATCTTAATGTCCTATGGTTAAATTTGTATAAAACTTATAATTGAAATCATATTCATTCTTTATATAGATTATGAAAATGCAATACAAAAATAATTAGAGGAATAGATACAAGTTAAGTTTTGTAGTAAACATACAAATGAGAAGTAAAAATATGCATGGCCCCATTGTTGCATTTTAAAAAGAGGGGATTTGTAACTATAACATCCAATGGCAGTTCCAATTAGTTATATTACAAAGCTGTGAGAAAAATTGCTTAATAAAAAAAAACCCCATCACTGCAATTGAATTATATAAACTTAATAAAAAATCTAAAAAAAGTTAGTTCGTGCATTTAATCATATTATAAAATTACTTTGTAATGAGTGAATAACAATAAAATAGTAAATTTTAATGTAAAGAACAAAGAACAGTAGTTTGGTATGTGCAAGTATTTTGAATTGTGTGACTTCTAAAAATCTAAGGTGTTTTGAACTTTTTTTAGTTTGACTTTTTTGAATGAAGTTTTAAATAAAATCTCACCCATTTTTGTAGAAAATGTGGTGACAAAACTAAATATAATATTAAAATTTTGCAGTTAATGGTATTTAAAATGTAAATGTCAGCAATGGTTTTGTCTTTCTTCCTATTGCTGACTTATGTAAACAAAAAAGAAAAAAAAACCTTTTTTATTTCATTCATTTATGTATCAAATTATGATGTGATATCTATAAAACTGTTTTCATACTATGTTATGAAAAGAATTTTTTAAAATGTTTTTTTTTAAAAAAAAAAAAACATAAGAAAACATGTCAAATCTTGAAACTAGCTCATGATAAATTTATTGTTTGGAAAACATGTTGTTGAATAACATTATGTAGGGTATAGATAGTCTAATTTCAATCTAGTCCAGGCAGTCTAATCTACTATAGTTTATGTGAAGACTCAACTTAGAAAGCAGTGCCATAAGGATCCAATTCCAAGGAGAAAAACTACTGATTAAAACTGTTTTACAAAACTGCTTTACAATGTAACTTGGATAGCTGTATTTTGCTGACTGGTTTTAAGATATTTTTCAATATTCCAATTATAATAGCAAGTTTGATGATTTTATTTAGAAGACTGTCTACTGTCTGTGGCTAGACAACAAAAAATCACAACAGCCAAAATATCCAGAAAATGTGGTCAGATCCAGAAACTAAAGCTGAAGTTTGCCAAAACCAGCCAAGGTCTGTCTTAATAATGGTGTGAAGAAAGAAATTGACAGTGCCTTAAAAACTACCCAAAACCTACTGATTTTATATCTTATGTAACACTATATTTCCTAAAACAGGCAAAACTCTATACTTATTGCCACTCAGTGCAAGCCAGAGTAATCAATGGATGCCAGAAGACTTGTGTATAAAGTCCCAATCTGGTGCCTACTCATCCAATATTCCCAGACTAGTTTCTGGCTTGTGGAATTTTATCAGTGAGAAGCCTTGGGTCTGAGAGCACTGCACCTAGATCTTAAGATCTACTGCAACACTCTAGCACCTTTTATCTTTACTTAACTACAAAACTATGAGTCTTAAATTGAAAACACCATAATATTTTCAATCCAAGTTCATTAGCTTATATAGTCATATAGGTCTAGACTCAGTTCAGTACCTATACATTTTGGTGCCTTTGGTAATATGATAGTGGTGGCTATGATTATTAAAGAACTAAAGGCACCAAAATGTATAGATACTAAACAGAGTTCAGACCTATATGACTATATAAGCTAATGAGGTTGGATTGAAAATATTATAGTGTTTTCAATATAAGACTCATAGTTTTGTAGTTAAGTAAAGATTAAAGGTGGTTTCTGGAGGGTTGCATTAGATCCTAATATCTAGGTGCAGTGCCTCAGATCCAAGGCTTCTCGCTGATGAAGGCCATAAGCCTGAAACTACATCTGGAGATATTGGATGAGTAGTCACTAGATGGGGATTTTATATACAAGCCTTCTGGCATCCATTGATTACTCTGGCTTCCACTGAGTGGCAATATGTATAGAGAGTTTTGTCTGTTTTAATAACAGTTATAAGCAAGCATAAGAAATGGTGATCATGTGATGTCTATTGGCTTAAAACCAATCCTGCCTAATAAGCAAGTAGTGGCTATGGTTATTAAAGAACCAAACACACCAAAATATATAGGTACTGAACTGAGTTCAGACCTATATGACTATATAAGCTAATGAGCTTGGATTGAAAAAATTATAGTGTTTTCAATTTAAGACTTATAGCTTTGTAGTTAAGTAAAGATAAAAGGTGGCTGCTGGAGGGTTGAATTAGATTCTAAAATCTAGGTGCAGTTTTCTCAGATACAAGGCTCCTCACTGATGAAGGCCACAAGCTAGAAACTAGTCTAGGGATATTAAATGAGTAGGCACTAGATGCGGATTTTATACACAAGCCTTCTGGCATCCATTGATTACCCTGGCTTGCGCTGAGTAGCAATACATCTAGAGAGTTTTTCCTATTTTAATAACAGTTATAAGCAAGCATAAGAAATGGTGATCATGTGATATTTATTGGCTTACTATATTTCCTCTTTAATATTACCAGTGCCCAAAAAGAAAAACTCATTTTTGAAAGAATTAATGATGAAAATCTTAAATATATTAAAAGAATAGTATCTGCAGAGAACCATGGTTTGGAATTATTTAAATATTTTACATGGTAAGATTTTACCATAAAGATATGATTAGACCTTAAACTTAAATTTAAAATATGTTTTATTATTATTATATTTAATATTTCATATATGTATTAATAATTGTGAATATATGTGCAACCAATTTATATATTCATTGTTAAAGTTTTTTATTAATCCATTTAGTTTGTGTTTGCTTATCTAATTCAATTCAAAGATTATGCTTATAATATCCAATATACTAATAATATCTTCAACACTGGGAAATCATGTAATCCACTGGGAAATATGCAGAGATGACAATAATAATTTGTAAATGATGATGATTGGACATTAATAAATTTGCCAAAAATAAACTTTCTATTCAGAATGTTTGATACCTTAAAGTTTAATTTTTTGTTTTATTAAAACTAAAAACCAAAAAAAAATATTTTGGGAAGAATTTGTACTTGTGGTATAAATCGCCATCATTGTTTGGTTAATAGTATTAATCATTCAACTTTCATCTAATATACATATTTACTTTGAATCAAAATTTATGGTACATTTTATAATATCATTGTATATCTTGATTTCTGGTTTAAACCTGATTACTATTGCATATTTACTGTTACAAAGATAGTAGTAATTGGACATGTTATTTAAAAAAAGCTTTCTTTTCATGCATGAAAGTATATTTATTTTTAATACTGTTGTTTTTATCAAAAGACCCATAAGTAAGCATTAACATATTTATTTAAAATTTCCAATTTCAGATGCAAAATTATGTGCTTTTTTAATTTTATTTATGCCAAAAACCCTCCATTCAAATATTAATTCTGTGATTAATTCTACTTATTATGTTTTTATTTGTATTAGTAATTTGTCCAGTATATATATATAATTGTTAATCTATTCTATTATTAACAATATATATTTGCTTTTTATATATAAAAAAAGTTATTAAATATTATTTTAGCCTTTTTAATATTTATTTTTATTCTTACTTTATTTCTTTCATCTGATAGCTTTTGTAACATTTCTTATAACTTCCATTGTGTGAAGTGTTTTTGATAAATATATAAAACTGAGATAAGCCAAGTTATTGCAATATCTTTTATTTTCACTTTAAACATCAGTATTACTATTATTGTGTTTTTGTAATTATTTAACGTAGAATTGTCATTTAGACATTTAAGATATAGCTTTGCCAACAATTTCTCTGATTCTTCAAATGATTCTTTTAAAATATCTACAATTTGATATCTTTATGAAGTTTTCCCATTTTTTTATATATCTAACTGTGTTTAATGACATAATTATAAAAAGTATTGTTATACATAGTAAAGAGATTTGGCAGTTGAAGAAAAGCAGAAAAAAACCTCACTATTATAAAATTGAATTACTTGTGAAGATCACCAGTAAAGTTGAAGAGAAAATAAATAAGCATTAAAAGAATTGGAGAAATAATGAATACTGAACATACTATAATAAATAAAACCAAAACAAGACAAATTTAATGATATGTGCAAATACAGAGATATCTCAGGAAAGAGTATCAAAACAAATATTAAATTGGACATTAGTAGAAAAGAGAACATTCAAAAGGAAGTTGGGGGAAAATAATAAAGAAATTAGAGAAATAAAATTGCAGAAAGTCTTATGGACTTATAAAGTTTGGATTGTGATTAGAAACCAGAACACATTTCAGAATGTATAGTCAGTTATTAAACTTTTATTTAAAAAATCTTCTATTGCTTACAGAACTCCATATTCATTTTATTATTCAGACAAGCAAAGAATGTCACATTTTTCTTTTTATTCAATTCACTAATAATACAATCATTGTCAGAGAATCAATCAAGATTTTTCTTTATATTGAATTCAAGAAAATATTTATAACACATTACTTAAATAAATTTTATACTTCAATAATATACTTAGTTGGCAATTTTAAAGTATAATAATCCTAAATTATTTACTGCCTAGAATTTTTAATTACCTAGCATATAATTGTGTTAATTATATTCAGCCTTTCCAATATTCTTCTTTTTAATAAATCTTATTTATATTTTCTAGATTTTTATTTTTAAATTTGTAATTTAATTTTTAATTTATTGCAGTTTTAAAACAGAAAATTATAATTATTTTGGTTGTCATCTGATGCTTCGTGTCAGCCGCTAGAGGCGCTATTTCTAACAAAATTTCTAGAAATATGCCGTTTCCGCAGCCGCACCCAAGCCTTTAAGCATTCTTTCTAAAATAAATCCTAGAAAGATTGTTAACTCGGAGTTAAATTACTATTTGAATCTACACCAAAAAAAAACACCCGCTCTTGTCAATAAAAATTAAACAAACAACAACTATTATTATCCCATTGTCAAAAATATTTATTTGTAGAACCAAAACCATAATTTATAAACAAAAGGAAGTCTAATCGGTCATCAATCAAATGTAAACCGATAAAAGTAAAGGTTTTAATTTTTATTTAAACATACACACACATACACGAAAAAAAAAAACCACTTCTCTCAATAATTGTTGTCGGCAATCAAATATAAACCTATCAAAGTAATGTAAATTATTATTTAATCGTACACAAAAAAACCCCACTAATTTGTTGTCGGCAATCAAATGTAAACCTATCAAAGTAACGTAAATTATTATTTAAAGATCCATCAAAAAAACTCGTTCTCTCTTGAATTTTGTCAATCCAATTTTACAAAAACAGTAATACTATTTAAAAAAAAACACAAATTACTATTTGAACACACACCAAAAAAGATCCTTTGGTAAAAAAAAAAATTTAAAAAAAAAACAACTATTATTATCCCATCGTCAAAAATATTATTTGGGAAAAATAATTCAGAAACGAAAGAAAGTAAACTTTGTAAACAAAAAAAAAAGTCAATATTAATAGAGAATCGCTATCCCGGGAACGTTATATTAATGTGTTTTTTGGTTAGAAATCACGCCTCTAGCAGCTGACACGAAGGATCAGATGACAACCATAAAGGTTTAATGAAAAAAAGGACATTTATCATTATTATTTATTATATTAAATTAAATTTTTGTTCCAGATTTGTTTCTATATCAGTTCTTTATCCTTCAATATGCCAGTTTATAATCAATCAACCTGACATCTATGCTCTACCATTGCCAGTTCTCAAATACGTCTTTTTGATATTTATTGTAAGTATTTTTAGCTGTATGCAATATGATTTTTTTTTAAAAGATCATTTTGAGTTATATCACTCTAACATATTTTAAAATCTGCATTTGGAGTCAAAAATCTATTTTTCATTATTTTATTCCAGAGCCATGTATTACTTGATAGTGCCAATCAGATTCTAGGCTAGCTTTTTAATATTAACCTTTATTTTTAATTATTAGTTTGAATTTAAAACTTTAAAGTATTTGGATTTATTCAGGTAATTATTTTGGATAGCATAATAGAATTGAAAGTATTGGTTAAATGAATATTTGCAGTCTGTTATTCCTTACTGATGTAGGCTATTAGCCAGAAACTAGTATGAAAATCTTGTTGACACTACCATCCTGTTTTTATTGATTACTCATACTTTCATGTTGTCATAGATAGCATTATAATAAAGTGATGGTATAATCAACATACTACATTTGATTTTTTTTTTTAGTTTTCACTTTTATCCACTGTGTGAGCTATTGGACCCATTCTGGCATAACTCATTGATAAATTGAATATTTGAGGGGGAAATTGGATTCTCGTAAAAGGATACCATAATAAAAATACAAATTAATTGTAAATTACATACATAGTAGCAAATTTTTTTATTATTTATAAATTACATATTTATTATTATTATTTTTTTGTAATTTTCTGATTTGTCCTTCAAATTTTTTTCATTCTTTTATTTGCCTTTTCAAACGGAGAAAAAATAAGAATCAATTGTAAATGTTGAATTTTATGAAATATATTAGTAAAGAAAGATATCCATTGCAAATTTTTTTTTTCCATCAAAAAAATGTGTTACTCGATCAATATGTAATCCAATAAAACAATGCATTGAGTTAGTAACCAACAATTTAAAAAGAATAAAATGGCAAATTAATTATTTTTATTTTGATTGCAGTGATAAACAGAATGAACATTTCAAAGAAAGACTAGAAAGATATTCCAGTTCCTTGCTGTTTTGCAAGGACAACATGTATGATCCAGATGAGATTGTCACGGAGTATGGCTATCATCTTTTTCAGAATTTGACTTCAATCCATAAATTCCTAGGTCAGATCACAGAATGCTTTTGATGATTAAGAGTAGTGTAGCTAATGTCTTGTTATAGGAAAATGCATTATTTTTCAGTGGAATATGTAAATATTCAATTTTTAATAAACTGATTATTTTATTGCACAAGCACAAATACACTTATTTTGAGATTACTTTGTAAAAACTTTAAACCTTCACCCAATTTCATGTTACATGAAAAGATTGTTTTTATTTATCAATGATGAACTACATGTAATACCTGTTCAATTTTTGCAAACTATTTACATTTTTAGATTACTTTATAAAAAAAATTTCCAAGTGACTATTTATTTTATTTAAATACAGAAAAATGTTATAAAAACACAAATCTATGTTCCACTGTTTAAGTATTTATATTTCTATACAAATCTAGATTCTACTATTTACATCTTTAAAAATATCTGCCAATGTCAAAAGTACACTTAATCTTCAATTTATCAATTAGTTATCCCAGTATGGCTTCAGAATCTCCATGGAAAATGGAATGTAGTACAGTGACTATATCAATAACAAGTAAATAATAATTATCAAAGTATAACCTTAAGTACCAATTTAATACCTGCCTTATTATTAATTATATTTTAATATAAATTGCATTTATAAATACAGTAGTAGTAAAATAAATGAATCTTTTTTTTTGCAATGTCTGAAAATATATTTTTAATTTTGTATTTTTTTTTTTTGCAACAAATTTTATATGTGTATATGAATAAAAAGATTGGTTTATAAAATTTTCAGTATGATGTTTATGTTATGTTATTTTAAATTATGGAAAAAAATATAACAAAATATAAGTAGAAGATGAATAAACTACCAAAATAATAAATAATTTTAAGGAATTTCTTCAAAGCATTGAACAGAATATGCCCTTCTTTTGAAATAAATTTTGATTATAATTATGTGTCAGATTTATTTTTATGTTTGATTTAAATTTTCCTTTTCATCAGAAAATCAAATGTATATTAAATTAAGCTATAGTAGAGTAATGCAGTTTGGATTTACTAAAAGGAATTTATATGTACTTAAATTGCTATTAAGGTGCTTCAATATTGAATGACCTCCTGAGTAATTTATTATATGATTACTTGATTTTGTAATTAATATTTTTAAAAAATGTAAAAGTTTTGTCAGCTAGGAATGACTAATAAATCAATTTAATTGAAAATACAAATCAATTCAAATACCTAATAGCTTTTTAAGTAGAAAGACAGATTTGGATGTTGAAGTAGAAGAAATAATTATAGTAATATAGCCACTTCACCTATATTATTTACATATTGGGATGTTATTCTGCCAAAATTATTAAATAGAAATGAGACATGAACTCCTAACATTTTTGCACAAAAACATTAGAAAATATTTACTTAATTATACTCTAGGATATTGAAGGATGTGATAATCTTGAATCAACTATTGTGAGAATATATATTCAATGAATAGGTCTTATAAAATGATTGAATAGTAACAGACTTTCTCTTCATAACTTAGTTTTCACATATGTATGAGGAAGGGATATTTGATTGATATTCTAAACAAGTTTAACATTAATTGCTTTAATTGAGAAATTATAGTCAAGATAGAATATAATAAAGAGCTATAATTAGCCTAAATGTTTTCTGCAGAAAAAATTAAAAGATAGCATCATAATTTGTTAAATGAAATATTTTAGACAGCATATGAAATATGTGGATGAGGCATATTGCAAAGTTTTTTTTTTTTAATTTTTTGAAGTTAGAACATCACATTCATTTATAAATGATTGCTAATAAAGAAAATGATTTAAAAATGGAGTCTACACATATTTTGTAAATTATTGTATCATATCTTATCATATGTAATCAAGATTATTCTGAAAATTGTAGAATTCATATTAGATCCTTAAATTGAGGAGAACTTCTAGATGAACAGGAAGATTTTTAAAAATTTTTTAAAACTAGTGACATCATTATTGATGTATATTAGATAACTGAAAGATCATAGATTATCAAAAAGTTGTCCAAATATGTTTTAGTAATATAATAAAATCTTTGATTCAGCCAACCTTACTAACTTACTTTAATGTTCTTAGAAAAATATATCAAAATATTTCATTAATTTTAACTGTGATTAGAGACTAAACAAACCATACTGAAACTGTCTGATTTCAAATTGTCATATTTATATACTAAAAATATAATATGAAAAAGCAGATTGAATTAAGACATATAATATTAATACAAGATATATTAAAAACTTTAGATATGCTGATGAGAGTACACTTACAATTAAAAACACAGAAAATTTTTAGACTCTCATTAGAAAAGTTAATAAATAGAGGGATGAATTAGGATTGTGGACAAGTTTAAAATTAAAATTTATGATGACAAGGTCCATGTCTAACTTTGTAATTGATAATAAAGAAATAGAAATGATTGATTTTTTTTTCTTGGATTAGTTATCAAAAACAATGGATCCAGTAATAAAAAAATTAGTCATAAATATTGAGAGAGTTGCAATGAAAAATATGGAAACAGTCTAGATAAGGAAATATATATCTTTAAAATTGAAGAGTGTTACCGGTATTTCCTTATGGATGTAAAAGTTGAATATTAATGGTGACTGAGGGGGGAATTTTTAATGCTTTGAGATGTGGTGCTAATGAAGAATCTTTTCAATTTCATGGACTGCATGGAAAATGACCAAATAAATACTTGTTCAGATTTGACCTGAATTCTCTTTTGAAGTATAAATGACTAGATTAAAACTGTAATCACTTCATGAGATAATTTAATTCATTAAAAAAGTCTATAGTCTTTTAAAAGATTGGTGTTATCCATATGTCATCCATGAGTTAATTTAAATTAGATAGGAACTAATAATAATCCAACAAAACTTGAATTCACCAGAATATGAAACAAATTATTTTTATATAAAAAGGAAGAAACAATAATAAAGTAAGTGAACTTTTTAAATGGAAAAGTAAAGAATTATCACGCGATCCACTACTCAAAACAAATATAATTGCTTTTTAAATTCATCAATAAAAAAAGTTAAAGAATCCTAATTTCGTTTATATATTTATATATAAAATGTATTGCCATTACTTAATCGTTTGTAAATTATATTAGGACTAGTCATGAAAGGCAAATAGCTAAGAATTACTTTTAAATATTTTAATAAGTGATTTAAAAAAAACTAATAAAAGAATTTCTAATAAATCCATCTCCAAAAAAAAAAAAAAACTTAAATCATTGGAATTACAGATTTTTGTTAACAATATTTAAATGCTAGAAATTTGTTTACCATTTTTGCCCAAGATTGAATTGGTTTTTTTTTTTAGTAATTTAAATTGATTAGTTTGTTGGGGTTTGTGGTTGTTGTTGTGGAGTTGCTGTTTTTTAAAATTTATTCATTGTTTGTTTATTGTTTATTATCGAAATGCAAGATATCTTTTACATTTCTAGTCATGAGAAAAAAAATGAAATTTTAAAAAGGCAAAACAAAAGCCTTTATTTAAAGAACTTGCTCAGTATGCTCACCATTATTTTTCATGCATATATTTAACTATTTTATCGTGTCAATAAATACTTTATTAATAATGTCAAGTAAACTATCATTTATAATAATAATAATTGAATGGTTTATTACTCAGAAGTTTATATGAAGTTCAAGCACTGAAAATGACAGATATGGAGCAGTGATCCATGAACTATGATCATCAAACTGTCAGTATTCCATTGCATCGAATCACTCAAAACACATACCACATTGATATGCTGACACAAATATTCATTTTTTCTACTTTTTTCACATTTTAGATGAACCTTTACAAAATTCCCCCTTGAGGTCATTTTCACTTAATTTTTATAAAACAATAGTCGTTAGGTGGTAATGTTGATCTTTTTGAAAATTCATAAATTTCACAACAAATGTTCTGTCCGCTAAATTTTCAAGTTTTTTTTTTTTTTTTGTTTTCCAATAAGTAAATTATTTTAATTTCATTGCCTTACCATCCAGATAAACCAATGCTTTTTTTTTCTTTTAAATATAAAAATATACATTGACTTATATAGACTTATGGGATAGACTTAGGGGGTGTCCTGTAATTTACAGTATTTTAAAATAAATATATGTATTTTTGAATAACCATAATAATGAGCCCAATAAATGTTTAATATATTTAAAAATTATTTATTAAATTTAAATATATAACATATAATAATTTAATAACTATGTAAATTCATTAATTAATCAAGATTTATACGGCTTAAATTTATAGAAAATGATTAATTATCATTATATTTGTCCATTTGAGGTAAAAGATGTTTTAATTGTTGATAGTGATATTTCAGGTTTACTGTTTTCCTTTTATTTTATTTTTTATAAATTCTATGCCGCATATCTAATAATGTGTTAAAATTAATTGTATTGTGCAATATTTTAAATGAAGACATTTATGATGGGGGGAAAAAAATGATTTTTTTTTTAGATTACCAAATTAAAATGGAAAGAACCTTTAACTGTAAAAATGATTTTTTGTTTTAGATTACCAAATTAAAATGGAAAGAACCTCTAACTGTAGAAAAATCCATGGAAGGTAAGTAGAACCCTCCCCTCCCCCCTCTTTTTTTTTTTTTGGCTCTTTGCCAAAAGTTACAATTTAAAATTTTTAAATGCCATATTTATAGCACTGACCCAAATTAAAGTAACATAATCATTAATTTATAGTCATTGTTTAATTATTTTAAGTAAAATATATATAACTTTTTATATTCTCATTTAATATTTGAAATTTTGTTCTATTTTTATCCTAAATATCAAATAACTATTATCAACTTAGATTTAAAAGCAAATACTTCATTCAAACTTATGTTTATATTATTTTCGAATAATAATAATAAAATGTTTAATTAAATGAAATAGATATTTTATTTGGGCATTCTATATATTATTTATTTCTGAGACTACTGACTGCTTCATTTGGAAGAAAGAAAAGAAAAAGATATACGAATAAATTTACTATGTATATATAACGATATAAGAATTTGTTAAATAGAAATTATGTTAGAAGATGGCAAGCAGAGGCAAACCATCAATCAATGATGATTAAGTGATATATCACTTGACCATAGAATTCTGTTTCATAGTTATTTTATGTGTCTTCGGTTAAAGAATTTAATATGCATTCATAAAATAATGATGATAGCTATTTCCAGAATCTCCAAAAAAAAAAAAACGCTTATTCATCATTCCATTTCTCTGCTTCTAGATTCATTTATTTTTTTTGTTAATTATTCTGAGAAATTATTTCTTTTATTATTAATAATTATTATAAGCAATTATTTGTTTTATTGTTAAGAAAATAAATTTTTGATACCGCTTTTTCATAAGTATATTTATTATACTGACATTAGCGCGTATTTTTGCATATAGATGGCAGTCAAGTATAGTTTATATAATTGATTGAAAGCAATGCTTTTCATTATTCGCTTTAAATATTTTCATCGAAATAAAAAGCAAAATTGTTGCGGTGACCAATGTTATTATATTTGCAATGTCTCAAAAAAAAAAAAAAGAAATTTATATAATATTAAATTTCTTCATTGTTGTATTAATATGGTAAAAAATTATTGCAGCAGTTTTTTACATCCTCAAATAGACTTTTTTATTATTAAAATTTCTAAAAATAATTCAATATCAACTTTGTGTAGGCTATGTACAAATATGTGAAATGTATAAGAACTAAGTAAACATATTAAAGAATTATTTATTTTTAAGTAACGAAAATCAAAGTATTTATGTTTCTTTTGATATTCATTTTCTTTCTCTCTTTTTGGTTCTACGCATTTTGAACACGATCTTATTTTGTGACATTCTAAACTGAAAAGTTTTTAAAACTGTTTGAATAGCTAAATTAATTAATTCTAATAATTGCAACAACTAAAAAAAATTCTAAATTTTTCTCAACAGCAAAAAATAACTGTTCTACATTAAAAATGAAAAGGCAACTTCAAATAATTTTTAAAAAAGACTGATTAGAAACTTTAGGTAATTATTGCTTTCGACCAAAATGAATATCTTACTGTATGTTGGAGCAACTATTCACACTTGTTAAACACCAGTATTTTTTTCTTATTTTGCTGTACACAATTAAAAATATAAAGAAAACCGTATTCCAAATCAAAATATTATACTATTTATTTATATATATTACTCACTATCACAATTAAAAATGTAAACTATGTTTTAATAAATTATATTACAATTAATCCTCAGTAATTAAAACAAAATGGACAAATGTCTTACAAAAACAATGAGAAACCAATCCATATAAGTACCTAATTTTTAAAAGTCTTCTTCATAAACAGGAGAAAGAAAGTTGTCTACTAATTAATGAAATAAGAATGGATTTTTATTATTTATCTTATAGTTAATTTCTCTTGGTTGTCAGATAACGTTTAATTACTAAAGTGGGAAAATATATTAGTCGAGATAATTTTACCACCATATTACTCATTTTTCAATCAACTGTTTAAGGCAAGATGGAAATGTTTTAATATAGGAATATTACCTATTAGAAAAATGGTTGTGGCATATGCATCGATAAGTTTATTCCCTTGCTAATAATGAGAATATAATAAAATAATGTGAGTTAAATCAGTTAAACTTCTTCAAGAAATTCCAATAATTGACCACATGATAAACTATTCATATGCACAAATATTATATATAAATCCAATTATCTGTGTGTATCCATTTATGTCGGTTTTGGCACACAGAATATTCTAATCCTATTTAACGATTTTACTGGCTTTTTCAACTATTAGCACACGTTTTGCACTTTTCTGTTTATAAATTAGCACAAGCTTTGCTCACACACTTTTATAAAATACTGCTCTGCTGTTGCTAGAATGTATTGTGTTATTTTCATATATATCATAGTATGTAGTGTGGCTCATTTACATATGTTGATCTTGCTCAATATCAAATCCAAATTTTCAGCTTTATGTCAATTTTTAGAGTACATTTTTACTGATAGTAATTTTAATGCACTGTCTGTATGCAAAATTCAAGATTTTAATTAAATTTTATTTACATTAAGCATATATATTGAACCAGGTCCACCAAAATTTTACCATATTAACTAGGTTTAAATACATTAATAAGCTTATTATTAAGCTCAATACATAACTTCTTGGTAATCATTGTTTTATATCTTTAATATTATGGAAACGAACCAGCCCTTCAAGCAGAGGGAAGAACATCATTGATAACATAGCCATCAATGATACCAACAGCCAGATTAAAGCTACACAAAGCATAATATGATCACATTTCCAGGCCATGGCCCACCGTGACTGCTGGATTCAAACCCTGCCATCCGAAGCATTTTATTTGTTTTGAGAATCAATCTCAGGTGCCAACTGACCATATTATATAGCCAGCATGCTAAGGACAACAGGCACACAATACAGTGCTTGAGATATCCCAAGCTAGCTCATACTCTTAAATCAGTGTTCCAGCACATTTGACACATGTAACATTTATAACTTGAAATTAATGATGACACCATGAAAATAAGAGAGAGAATAGACCAAATAATATTTAAACAAACATTAATATTTATTTATGCACATACATATACTTAATATAATATAACATAATAAATTTTTATATAAGAAAATATAAACGATGAATTTAAGCTTTAGCTATTATAGTCCTTCATTAAAGTTCATTTTATTTAAAATCAAGTATCTATTTAGTTGTTTAAAATGTCTTTACCTAGTTTTTCATTTGTGTATATTTTCCAACTGGTTGGTCTTTTGGTTCCATCGATGGTTCCAGGTCTTCTCTTCATTTCTTTGGCTCAACAATAGTTGAGAGAGAGTATGTGGCAGCATCTCCTTTAAGATTTAGGCATTTGTTCTGGGCATTGACTCTAGGTGAGTGCAGTTGATTTTAGCAGAGGACATTGGGGCCTGAAGTTGTTGAACACTCCTATGACTGTTCTGTGGCTTCTGCATTGATGTTGACTGCAGCTGTAATTGACTAACTTACTACTACATTTACAGTTCCCAAATATCTGGATTTCTGATTGTTTGGATTCTCAATGAAAATTGCTGAGTCTGCATTCTGTCCAAACTGAATAATAATAATCCAAACTGTCTTACAGATTGAAGACCAGACTAGTTCAAATCACAAAATGAAGGCCAGAACTGTTCGATCACAAAATGCAGACCAGACTGAATTACAGATTGAAGACCAGATTAGTTCAATCACAAAATGAAGGCCAGAATTAATTCCATCACAAAATGAGTCGAATAATTCGATCATAAAATGCAGATTAGTCTGAATTACAAACTGAAGACCAGAGTAATTCAATCACAAAATGGGGGCTGGAACTATTCAATGACAAAATGCAGACCAGACTAATAATAATAGAGTTGTAACTTTTTATACTTTTTCCTCTTTCATTCTTTTAATTTCTTATTATTTTTAATTTTGATCATAACTTAAGTCTGTTTTTTTAATTAATTAATTTTTATATTTCATTAATCTAATTGATTTTTACATTGTATGTTATCTAATCTTTTTCATAGATTAACCTACTATCTCTTTTATGAGATAGTTCACACATGTTTTTCTTTTAATTAATTCAATCAGTAATCTTTTAAACTGATTACATTTTCAAAAGTTTTTTCTTTTACAAACTAATTTCATTCTAAATTTTCCATATTTACTCATTTATAAAAAGGAGAGAGTTTTAAATCTTTTTTTTTAGATTTTCCCCCCACCTACTCTCAAGACTATATTCTATTTTAAAAACAAACAAACAATATAACTCAATCTTTTTATTTTACAAAATTGTGTTTTAAAATGCTACTTCTGAAATAATTATTTTTTTCAAATAAATTTAATCATATATATTTAAAATTATGACATATGTTGTGCATATATATATATGTGAGTTTTACAACACCTATCTCACTAACCTTACAATATATACACACAGACAGACAACCCCTCCCTAATCTAGAAAAACAGCTCTACTTCTTGTTTATAAAAAATATTCTGGCAATCTTATTGGTTGTCATGAAAAAATATTCTGGCAATCTTATTGGTTGTCATTGAACTCTGGTTGGTCTGGTGGTAAGTAAATCTCTTTCTCTTGATTATTCCTTATATCCACTAGATCTGATTGTATAATCTGATCACCTGATTGTGTATTCATTCCTATTAGATCTGATTGATTGGCTTCATTAGCTATGGACATTCCTTTATTTTGTATTTTTGGGGAGATAATAACACTCTCTCCTTCTTCATTAAAATTCCGCAGTTTATTGGGTAATGTAATTTGGGCACTAGCTACAACTACTGTTTCACTCTGCCAAGATTGTAAATGATTGACATGTCTCTTCAGAATTTTTTTATTATTCAGTTTAACTATTTGAAGATTTTTAGAAGATATTTCCATTACAACACCAGGAAAACATTTCCTTTTTAAAATATCATGACTACACACCAGTTCATTGATTTTGAACTTCTCAACATCAAAATTATTATTCACTATAACTTTTTTCTCAGATAATATCTTCATTAAGTGTGTGCAACACTTACAATGCAGCAATATTTCATCTGGTGTTTTCATTGTTGACACACTGTGGATCAAATGTTGTTGAAATATCATGTCAGTCAAAGCTTTGTGTATGTCTTTGTGAGATGTTTTATTCAGTATTGCTTTGAAAATGTATTTTATGCCTTTATCAGATACAAACTCATGGAACTCTTGTAATATAAACCCTATCTCATTGTCCAACACTATTGTTTCCAAAAAATTATAACCTACAAAGATCTTGTTTAGGGCATAAATAGTACACACTGCATTTGTATTTTTATATACTGTTCATTTTGAATAAGAATCAATTACAACTAGGAAGATCCATCAGACTTGCATGGTCTAAATTTAAGTGTTGCCATGGCAATGTTGCTTTTGCCTATGAATCAGTGTTCTTTGGGAACAAATCAGCAGTAGACTGACACTTAACACAGTTCTTAACCATTTGTTCTATGTCCTGGTTCAAATTAGGTCATCAAACATATAAATGAGTTAAAGCCTTCATTTGCACTATACCTAAATATTCTTAGTGTAGCAAGCTAGCTTTTGATGATATGAACACTCGGTCCATCATTAGAATACAGCCATTATATATAGATAGGCTTCCACGAGCATTCCAAATAAGCTTTGCAACAGAATTTGATTGACTTTTAGGCCATCCAAATCAAATCCAATTTATCAAGGTTTTATATCCAGATTTTTCTGGATTTTACAAATATCCAGAAAATGCAATAAAGCATTGGCATGGTCAATTTATCTTCTGTGCTTGTAAATTAATACATAATCATGTGCTGCTAAGAAATTAATACATAATCATGTGCTGGAAATTAATACATAATCATGTGCTGCTAAGAAATTAATACAATAAATCAAATATTGGCTGGCATGTTTGGAGTTTTCTTATCATTTCCAAATATTCTTAGTAATGGACAATGATCCATGTAAATTAAGAATATACAACCATACACTTATAACTAGAAATTTTTTATCAAGTTGGGTATAATTTTTTTCATTAGTTAGCATCCTCAAAGCATACACAATAGGGCATTCTCTTCCATAACAGTAATGTGAAATGACAGCTCCAACTCCAAAATCAGGAACATTGGTTGTAATAAACACTTCCTGGTCACTTTTATAATATCCAAGAAGCTGCCTAGATGTTAATAATTTTTTTTGTTTTCTGCATGCTCTTTAGTCCATTTTCAGCATTGTCTTTTATGCACTAACTCATACAATGGTGTAAGAACATATGAATTTTCTCTCAGTAAAGTCAAAAAAGTTGAGCAATCCTAAGAAAGCCTGCAAATCTTTTACATTCCTAGACTTTGGAGAATTTTTGACAGTTCTAGCTTTTTTTAGGCTAGGTTATTATCATTTCTGGTTTATAACATGGATTTCACACATGGCCCATAGACATTTAGAAGGACTAATCCTAACTCCAACTTTCACATTTTTTGAGCAGTTATTAAAATATTATAAATTTATTTAATGTACATTGATTACATAAGTAATACTTACTAAGGGAATAAGCCTAAAGCATGTGCGGTGGAAAATGCAAAGGGACCTCTACCGCACATGCTTTAGGTTTATTGCCTTAATAAATAAAATATTATCTAAGTAAGGAATAACTCCTTCCCTGCCTTGAAATAAAGCATTCATTTTTGCTTGAAACATGTTTAGAGCAAACATAATCTGGTAAATTAACTTGTTGCACTTATAAGGTTGCAGATGGGTTACCCGATAGTTAGCAGTTCTGCAGTTCTACTCATAACAGGTATTTGATGAAAAGTGAACTTTATATTGATCTCTGTGAAGAACAATGCCTCTGAAGTGATATTAAACCTTTGCATATACTTGGCACTGGATAGACTCTTTTATTAATTCATTTATCAATTCTAACTCAATAATTTTTGCACAAATAAATAGTCTCATCTGGTTTCATAATTACAACTACTGATGTAGCCCATGACAAATTTTCAACTAGAGATAAAACACTTATGTTGACCATATCTTTGATAGTCTGTTCAACATTGGGTGTTGAGGCAAACAGAAAAATACACTATTTCAGTATCCACATGTTGTATTTTTAATTCTGCTATTTCTGGTTTAAATTAGTAGAAAAACATCTTTCCATTTTCTGTTTCCAACTGAACTCTCTTAATTATTTTTAAGATGAATTCCCAGTAGATGAAACCAATTCCTTTCTGGTTGAGAACTTATACTACTCTTCACAATGTATAATGGTAAAATAATAGCTTTAGCATTAATATTTACAGATATATAAACTTTCCCATATATGACAATGCTGTCGCTATTTACATCTATGACTAATATTTGTTATTTTGAAGTATGTATTTTTTTTACTGCTGCCATTAATTTTTATCCAATATTTATGTGACAATAAAGAAAGGCCAATAAACAACACATGATCACAATTTCTTATGCTTGCTCGGTAGTCCACTGCCATTATAATTTTACTTTCACAGACAATAACATCTAAAACAATATGACCATCGTCTTTGTCATTAATCTTGTTAACTAATTTTTTACCTCTTAATCTACCTCTCTGAAATTTAAACTCTAAACTTAACTGCATTTCACTTTTGTCTTTATTTCTGCAGATATGATACAGACATTACATTTCTCCATTTTAACCTTACAAAAATTTTTAATATGGTCTTTTACACCACAACAATAACATGTCAAACTTTCCTTTGCCATCTTTGAATTTGTAGCTACATCCTGTGTTTTATTTACAAGAATTAAGTTGTTCTATACTCTGATTGAATTCAGAAAATTCTGATGCTTCTTTTAACATTACTTTTTGTGCCAGACATTTTCCAAAGCCTGTTTTATAATTCAGATTTGGTTCACTCAGCAAAGTTTTCTTCAGACATTCCAAACAATAGTTGGTCAAGCAACAGACCTTCTAACTCAGGGAAAAATTGGTATTGTTTTATGAGTGTATAAAGTGCTATATTATAATTTATATAATGCTTACAAAGTAGTTGTCTTCTCATCCTAAAATGCAGATGGGATACCCATTTTAAAGTTATCAGCTGGAAATAAGCATTTATTTTCTCTTTTATCTCTTCATATGGAATGTATAGGAATTTTGGGGGTGTCACAATTGTTTTGCAATTTGTAAAATGTTCTTGCCAGCAAATAACAAAAGTGTAGCTATTTTGAGTCTGTCATCATCATATTTTATTTATTAGTATATAATGCTTGATGTGCTTAACATAAACTTTTCTTACCAGCAACTTGTTAATATCAAACTTGTAAATACTACTGTTCAACATTACTATCATTTATAATTATGCCATTCTGCTTGTTTGCATTATATATTAACTATAACTTATACAGGTTCTTGTTTCATAAACTGACAGCTGCAATGACTCATGCTATTCTGCTATATGCAGGCATAAGATTTTGATTTACTAGATATATATGCATCTGCAATAATTAATAAAGCAACAATATTAACTAAAAGTAATAAAAACAAGTTTATTCACTAGAAAATGATGAGATTATAATAAAATAATATGAGAAAAATCACTTTAACTTTTTTAAGCAATTCCAATAATTAGCCACGTGATAAACTATTCATATGCACAAATATTATATACAATTTCAGTTATCTGTATATATCAATTTACTTTGGTTTTGACAGAGATATTCTAATCCTATTTTTAATATCAGTCTTTGACCATTCTACTGGTTTCTTCAATTATTAGTGTACACATTGTACTTTTTTGCTTACAGGATAGTTCAATCACTGCTCACACACTTATATAAAACCCTATTCTGCTGCTGCTAGAACATACCATGTTATTTTTATATATATCATACTATATAGTAGGGCTCATTTATATATATTGATCTTGCTCAATATCAAATCCAGAGTTTCAGCTTTATGCTAATTTTTTAGACTACATTTGTATTGATAATAATTTTAATGTACTGTCTGTACCCAAAATACAAAATTTTAATTAAACTTTATTTACATTAAACACACACACACACACACATATATATATATATATGCACGGACAGTCTAATTAGTAAATTGAGTTTTTAAAATGATCTACCCTGATCATTTTTTCTAGGCAGAAAAAATACTGTTATATAATTGATTCTGCGAATGTAGAATTATAATGGTATTGTTTTTGAAAATGAGATTTTCAATAAATTGAGAAATCAACAAATTTCTGAAACATTAAAAAACTATAAAGAAAACTTGAAATATACTAATGGTTGGAAGAGATACTATTTGTCAACTAGTGTTTAAAATAAGAAATAAACAAGATACTTATGGAACGAAAAATAAACCAGGTTACTGAGTAGTATTTTTTGTTATTTATTTTTCTTTATACTTGTTTATTCTGATTCATAAGGGTATAAACATAATGATGGTCATAGCTTAAATAGAAGATGTACAAAGCCCAGCATTTCTATTTTCTTAAAATGATTTATGTCTTCTTTAACGCTTGCACATATTGCAGATATATTATTCAGAAACTTCCACTTGAGATTAAAAATAAATTCTACTTGAATGGTTTTGTTAATCCAATAGGACAATTTAATAGACATGAAGACATAAAAAGATGCTTCTTTATATTTTGTAATAGTTTATCAAGATCATATAATAAAAGTTTTTGATAGTTTTTTATATTTTTTTTACATTTTTACAGTAACAATTAATGAACTTTAAATGGAATACTTGACATTAGGATTTATCAAAAGGTATCAGTTTATCATCTGATATTTTGTAATCGGTTCAATTCTTTAAAAACAGAACTTATTAATAAAAGCATAAGTGGATTAATATATAAAATGATATTTATATGCATTTACAAACTTTTGTTATTTATTTATTTATTTTATGTCAATAAGAAATAGAAAATATTAACATGAAAGAGAAGCTTCAAAAGTACAAGATAGTATATATACAAGTAAGAAATCATATGAAAATTAGACTGTGAATGGTCAAAATAAAGAAATAGAAAAAATTCTGAAAACTAATCTAAATGCAAATCATGTTAGAGAGAATGTGATAAACTTAATATAAATGAAAGATTAAAAAATAGTATTGAATTTAAAGTATAAATTATGTATAAAGAAGTTGGATTACAAACCTGAAAAAGTTGATATTTGTTTTAGAGAAGCTAATTCTACTTATCCAATTTGTCATTATTCTAAGAGATATTATATCTGGGATGATCATTAGTTGATCATCAGAATTGTTTGTTGATGGTTTACTTGGAAACAATAAATTCCACAAATTTTTGAATAAACATGGTTCACAAGAAATTGAATTGTTGTGGATGAGTGCTAATGAATAAAATTTTCAAGTCTGAAAAATTACATTGTGAGATTGTTAGACTACAAGCATTTTTTGAAGATCAAGGATTTCAGCATTTCTGATATACCAAATATGCATTAAATAAATGCAATGCTAAAATTTTGGAGTCCCATGCAATAGCAAGGCCTTTTTAAGTTTTTATTTTGCAAAAATAAATGAAGGATCATTTTTCATATGAAGATAATAATAATAAATCATCAAAACATACATAGTGATACTAAACTCATATAAATGGGTGTTTTTTTAATGACTTAATACTTCTTCAAAACTTATTCATGATGAATTATTTTTGCTAGTAATTTTTTTATAATTCATAAAAATTTATTATTGTAACAATGAAATGAGAAAAGAGAGAAAAACAAAAGAAAAAATCTAACTTCAGTTTTGTTTTGTTTTTTATCATTACAAACTTTTTTAATATTGATCAAACTTAGTGGATAATGTTAATATTTTTCTGTTTATATTTAAAATAGAACAATTTCTCTTTATTTCAAACTTTATTAATATTTCTTGGCTAAAAATGATATAACCAAATTATGATAAAATATATTTTTATTTCATATACAAGTAAGATTTTAACTAGGTACTATCTAAGAAATTTATTATATTTTTTTACGATCATTAATTCTTTTATTCTCAATAATGTATATGGTCTTATACCATATGCATTTATATATGTATTCAACATATTTATGTTTGCATGATTATCTATCTATGTCTATGGGAATTTGGGTTATTTATAAATTTCATTACTCCCCCACTTGTAATTTATTGAAAGATGTAGTATTAAAATGAAAAATTCAGTGCATGACCAATTGTTAAAGATTCTGAAACAACTCATAAGTAATGAAAACAAGTAACAAGTTACAGACTGTTGACAAAAGAGTGCACTTTTTTTTTAATTCTTAAAGGTTGTTTGCGTTAATATTAATACCGTGACAGCAGGGCATAACAAGCATTTAGAAAAATATACTGCAATTGGCTATATGAATTGCTAAGACTTTGACATGCTTTTGTCTGAATAATTAAATCTGGAAGATATTAAAGCTAACAATAAAAACAATCAATTGTGAAAAAAATAACAAAATTGAAAATTTATTCTCAAACAAAATATTACAACACCATATCAAAAAATTATTTAATATTGATTAAATTATAACCTAATTTTAAAATATGAAAATACAAATAAATTAGAAAAAAATCCAAATTATGAGATAGTTTAGTAAAATGTAGATTGTTTTTTTTTTTTTTCAATTGTATCCCGCGATGCTAAATTTATTAAATTTAATTTAGTAAAAACATTTTTTTGAAGGGATAAACTTTCTATCTTGTTGTACAGTATATAATAATAGATTGAATGCGATAAGAGTATAAGTATAATTGTTATTTTTATAATATTTGTACAATTTCTATAAACATTTTTTAATAAGTAGATTGATATTCAGCTTTAAATTAACAAACTATATGATTTTAGATATACTCAGTGTTATGAGATAGTGTGGAGAGTGGTGGGTCATGTGAAAATCTGTGCTCATACCCTCTCTATTACATATATAGACACAGGTATATATAAGCCTGTGTATTTCAGCTATTACCTATTAGAGATGTCTGCCTATCCCTTGTATATGTATTTAATGGATTATGTCCTGTACATGAGGGGTCAGATTGACTTTAGATCAACATGGGTGTGACAATAATCTCAGCCTCAGGGTGGCCTTTGAGCATTCCATCATCAGATTTTCAATTGGATGGACAGTTGAAGAGTTGGAGTGTGGAGTAGATTGAAGGCTGTCCATTAAAGTAGGTGGATTTGCTATCTTAATATATATCTGAGCACTTGTAGCACATATGTGTAGAGATGGTAATCTGGACCAACTGATGATTGCTGGTTTAGCATGAAATATGTATATTGGTGATTATTTATCTTTTCAACATATGTGTGTTCATGTGTATCAGTGTTATGAGATAGTGTGGAGAGTGGTGGGTCATGTGAAAGTCTGTGCTCATACCCTGTCTATCAATATCTATTTAAAACATGCTCTTTTCAAACTGATAAAGATTTTTGATCTCTACAATATTTTGATCATCCTTTCAAAAATATTTAATTGATGTTTTGTACCTTTAGTTTTGAACAAACGAAATGTAATTATTGAAACCTAAAAATGAAAGTGGCACAATACTTATATTAATTTAGTACAAGATATTTGTTCTCTAGTTTAATAAATTGACTAAAATAATTGGTTTATCATTTATAAAATATAAATGTATATATATTTTTATAGTATCTTTTATTATTCTGCATATGTAGATTAATTGCTAATTTTTTTCTATTGTAATGCATCAAAGTTCAGTAATATTTTACGAACTGCAAATTTATTTATATTAACAAATTAACTTTTTCTTTATTTTGCCATGTCAGAAGAATCTTTGTATATTTCTCTCTTTAAACGATGACCATAGTTGCTATCAACCGGTTACAAGTCAAAAGCACTTTTTTTTGAGAAATAAATTTATTTATACAAACTGTGTGTATTTTTTTATATATAATCATGTAAATAAATATTTATGTAAATAACGTTTTTTTAAAGCAAAAATTATTAATTTATAATTTTATGCCTAATGATTTCTACAATTTTTAATAATTGTAAATTAAAATCATTTTCTATTCTTTTACTTGTAGCTAATAATAATAACAACAATAATAATTGTAGAACATTCCCCTACAGTCCATGCAGCAACTTTCATTCTCTATGCATTCTGCTGCACATGATGCCCAATCACTTTTGGCAATAATACAAGGTGACATACATCAACATTTCATAACAAATTAGCACAATTAAAAAACAGATATATTAATCTTTAACTGAGTAAAAGTTTATATCTGTGCTAGAGATAATCTCTAGTTTCGAAAATGATTAGTAATAATCATTAGTGTATTTATCTGAAATGGATGGCGTCAAAGTTGTGAGTGGAGGGAGTTTGACAATGGTAAATGAAAATGTAACAATTTAAAAAACAGAGACTATAAAAAGCATACCCAGACATTTTCATGACCACTCAGTCACTCATAAAATAATGCTCAAATCTTTTTTTTTATCAAAACAAACTTTATTAAACCAGAACAAAAAAATACATAATATTGTATGATAAAAACAATAAGCAAATTAAAGTTCAATAGGCAGAATCTGCCAAGTGTTAACAAGTAAATAAAAAAATATAAAAATAAAAATACAATTTTATATATATCTTTTCTAAAAAAAAAAAAGGGTAATTTATAATATCCAACAAGTAAATAAAAAAATATAAAAAAAGAATAAAAATACAATTTTATATATATCTTTTCTAAAAAAAGGTTAATTTATAATACTAATAAATAAATCTTGTGATGATATTCTATTGTCTCTTTCTTTTATCGTTCTGATTTTTTTAATTATAATCTTCAGAGGATCTGTACAATTAGAATTAAAAAGAATATCACATCGAGTTAGCCATAAACTATATATTAAAAAAATGGCACTTCTAATATCAGCAAAAACTCCCGCTTTAATTGCTTGTATCAATACATATATCAAAGAGCCTTTATAATAAAGCTAATAAAATATCTACAAACTTGCAAATAACTGCATTCACCAAAAATGTGTTCAATCATGTCTTTATCTCTGTGACATAAACCATATAGACCATCAATTGAAGTAAATCTATGATTTCTTGTTAAAAAACTACAAGTGGTTAGTGCATTTAAATTTATTTTAATCAGGAAATCAAAGTATTTTGGCTCCAGATCCCACCATCTAAACTTTTTCAGCAGATTAAATGTTGTTAAGACTTGAATTAATAGGCACTATTGTTTCATTAATGAGATAATAAGCCGCCCAGTATTGAACTTTTTGTGATTTAGATGGATTAGAATTAAGTTCATTTTTTAAATTTCAAATAATTCAGCCAACCAGCAATTCATCAACCAAATAAAATTCTTGAGGGATAAAATGATTCAGTCTCAAAAATAAGTTGAGGGTCCGCTGGAATCTAAACACTTTCAATGAATGCAGTCCAAGACCACTTAGTCTGGTAGGTATGTGCATTTTTCTGAGGCTAATTGCTACAATACCCCCCCCCCATAGTAGCTTAGAACAAATTGAATTGATACCACGAATGAATTTAGCTGTAAATTTAATAAAAGGCATGAAGTAAGTAATACTTGGAAATAACAACATGTTCAAAAGGGCTGTCTTGGAATAAAGAGACATATATACTTTCTGTAGAGAACCAACTATTCTGTTAGTTACTACTATGATTGAATTTTGGACCTCTCTCCTCATTGCAAGCTGAAAGAGATTAAAAGCAAATCCAAGAAAAATTATGCAGATTAGCTATGAAGGGTGGGGAATGTTATTTCCAGAGGATAGTCTCCATTCTGCTGATTTTTCAAGGTTATAACTAAGCCCTGAATCTTCTGAAAAAGAGGACATAAGCTTCATGAGATCAGGAATGTACCTCCGAGAAGGCAAACATATGACTATATCATCCATGTATGCAAATAGATGAATTTCTTTATTAATGTAAGGAATGAAGATTCCAAGAATATTTTTCTCTATAGATTTCAGGAAAGAATTAACATATAAAATAAATAAAAGTGCACTTAAAGGAGAGCCCTGAGGAATAGATTTAGTAGGAATGAAAGAATCTGTTAATTTACCATTTAAAGATATAGCACAAAAATGGAAAAAAAAACTCTCAGAGGTATATCATAATTAATCAGGATTGCAAGCCAGAAACCTGCAAACCACTGTATTAATATACTCAAAAAGAGAATGCAAGAAAATGGACATCACAAAAACCAATAATTGATATATGATAATAAAACATGCATAATGTTGCCAGTAGAATCATATGACAGCTTACAAAACCAATATCTGAAGACTATAAAATTGTTGCAAAGCATATATGAAAAAAAAAGTACCATATATATATGTATTAATTATATCAAATATAAAAAGTAAGATAACTTTGAGAAACAATTTAAAGAAAATCAATGGAATAACAAAACCTAACAAAAGCCATATAAATTTAGTATTATAACCTATCACAGACAATCCATGACTCACCCAGTTTATATCATGAAGACTTATAAAGAACTTAGCTAGATACAATATATATAATCCTCAGGAACATTAATGTAAGCATGTGTATATGAAAAGTATTAATGTAACCTGCTATTTTAGTCTAAATAAAGTTCCTTTTTGAAACATAATGATGATGATGATGGTGGTGGTGATGATGATGATGAAAATAATAAAAAGAAGAAAAAGAAGCAGCAGCAGGAGCAACAGCAAGTTACAAATAATTATGGCCATTGTAATTTTCCAAAAAAGGAAAGAGCGGGGAAAGAAACAACTCTAAAAATGAATTTTGCAGTAACTATACAAATCAATCTGTGAGTCACAAAAACTGTCCACATATAGATCATGCTGGTCCATTTTTTTTGTTTACTTGATATTTTACTATGCTATCTTTTACTTTCTTCAGCAAAAACTTTTCTTTCTGACATACTTAAACATTATGCTGAATTATAGCTTTCCAATGTATTCTATTTCATATTTTACTAATGGAAGCAATTGACATTACACTTCTTTAGAATGACTTTGAGATAATCCTTATGATGTAATAGAGTCTACCTTTTTCTTGAAAACCATGCTCAAATTCACAAAATGTCTTTTTAACAAATCTTGCATTGTTTATTCATTTTACATGTCCAGCTCTAACAATACAATAGTGGGCTTGATAGTAACACATCCAGTAAGCTGAAGAACATATTGATTGGTTTTATGATCTCATCCACTGTATTTTTAAAATTTTAGAGAGCATCCTTAAATGAAACTTTAATGCCATTATATTGGTAAGCTGAAGAGCATACTGATTGGTTTTATGATCTTACCATTGTATTTTTAAAATTTTACAGAATATCCTTAAATGAAACTGTTTAATGTCATTATATTGAACCAATAGGGTGTTCAAATTTCATTTCCATACAATAAATTAAGTAAAACAACAGTTCTATATGCAGTTAACTTGATTGTGATATTTATTTCTCTGTCTGTGTTGGACCTCAAAATCAAAGTCCATTGTACTAGTAATCAAACTACCAAGGTATTTAATCAGATTGACTTTCTAAAATTGATAACCATCTAAGCTAAAACTTGTTGAGGATTTTTCTTCCATTGATAATAAAAAAAAAAATAAGTTTTTTAATATTAGTTTTAAACTAAAGTTTTTATATGTTATGTTAAAAATTGTAATTCTACAAAATATTAATAAAGATATCATATATATTTCAATTCTTATAATGGGGGTCATATGAAATTATGTAAACCTGAATTATAATTAAAATTTACATATCATTACTTACACATATATAAGAATTGGAAAAAAGTAATAGGCATACATGTAATATGTTTATTATTATTTTGCGGAATCACCATTTGCATTAAGAAATGCTTCTTTTATACAAGACATTTGAAGAGGATCTAGAATAATATTAATCCATTACTCATAGAGAAAAGTAAATGTTAGCAGATGTTATTGATCTCTTATTCATTGTTTAAGAATGGCTATAAAAATTAAATTTTATTTAAATCATATGATTGGAGAGGCAAGGAGAGATATGTAAGATCATTTTTATTTACTTCAAATTAATATTTGTCTACATGGTGTATATGAACTGAAACATCATTTTTGGAATTGATACTACTTATTTGAAAACAGTGTTCAACTATGAAATAAAACCAGTCCTCTAAAATGGGTATATAAATGCAATTGTTACAATTTTGTTTAAAACCATGATCAAATTAAAAAAATTATTATGATGTGGCTGCCAAATTTCACCAACAGATAGAACCAATTCCAGTGTTTAGAAGAAAAAAATAATAACTATATGAATATTTATAATTCTTTCAGTCATCATTATCTAGTTCTTATGCTTGTGATATCAATAATTCTGTGTCAAAGCATTCATAATAAAAAAACAGCAGCTTTTCAGATATGTAATAATCTCTGACATTATTTCCACTATGGTTTTTAAGAGAATATTTTATGGCCACATTTTTTGTAATACTTATTGATCTCTCATAGAAAGCAATGATTTCTGATAATGCAATATGTATATTTCACATGATCACCATCTCTTATGCTAGCACATAACTGTTATTAAATAGGCAAAACTCTCCATACAGTACTCTGATTGGCACAGGGTGGCAGTATTGTATGGAGAATTTTGCCTGTTTAATATTCATATTTGAGAATTTAAAAATCTTAAAAATGATGACATGAGTTCTTAGTACTAAAATTCAAAGAGAAATGGTTGCATTAATCTATATTTAGTGATTAATAATTGCACTGTAGTCATTATATATAAAGCACACATGTTGATAGTCCAACATTTTTATATATCATAAACATTTGTTTGATTTTAATGCTTAAATTGTCAACAATACATATCTATTATGCTTAACATTAAAATTAATCTATATTTCTACAAATCTAAAAAAATATAGGTGTAATGTAACTGATGTCTGTATTATTTTATCTAACATGTACATATACACACAATCACACACTGTATACTAATATTCAAAGCATCACATAATCTTATTTTACCTTCAAGGTCAATATGGCAGTAATTTATTTTAGGCCTCAAAAAGCATTAAGCTTGACTCAAAATGCATTTAATTAAGCTTTTCTTATCATAGCATTCAAGTACTTAAAATTTAAATTCACAGTTGCATAAGAAAAGTCACTACATCAGTGAATTATATTAATATAGAGCTAATCAATAAATGGCTCAGAAAGAGATTTGCTATTAACTGAAAGGAGAGCCTTTGATTCCTGTTGGAGACCTTAAAGAAACTGAGCAGGATAAATTATTAATGTCCACATCATGGCACTGCAGCTGTTATTACTATATATTTGTTTATATATTATACCAAAACCAGTGGGCTACTCACCAACATGCATTACCAAGTGGAGTAAGTTTATTGGATTTTTATCTTTGAGTTTAACATTTGAAAATACCATGGTCTTTTTTCTCAGTTGGCTGATAGCTCTTAATTGAAATATTAGTTGAGTTTTCTTGAAGGCAGAATAAGTGTGTGTGTGTGTGAATGAATTTTTTCCCCAATAAATATGTATAGTCATGAAACAAAAATAAATCATAGCTCTTATTCCAAGGCAATGGGTGGTGGACAAAGTGGAGAATATTATAAATGTCCTTATTGTAAACCCAGACTACCATTTGATGTCAACCTTTTAATTAGCTACTTACAACTGCAGATCAGTTTCAAGTGAAGGAAAATTGAAAGAATTAGAAGAAATTGTCTAATATTAATTGGCAAATTATTGGACTTTATGGAGAACAAAAGGTGATGAGACATTTTATGTAAAAAGTGGTATAATGATTTTACAGATGCACAAACATTGAAAGAACCAATGTAATAGGATTCATTATAAAAGTGGAAGAACATCATTGTGGAGAATGATGGCATATTGAACAGAGTGGCAACATTAGTTATTCAAGTTAATAGCAAATATTAAATGCAGATAATTCAGATTTATGCCTCAACAAGTTTTCTTTATAATGAATTAGAGGATTTTTATATGGATATATAAAAAGGTTTTTATTGAATCAAACAACATTTTAAAATTATTATGACTGACTCTTTAATGCTAGAAGCAATTGAAAGATGAAAGTGCTCTAAGTGAATTTGGTTATAGTGATAGAAATGAGAGAGGATATAGATTTGTGAAGTTTGCAGAAAAAGAAAAACTTTATATTATGATTTTTTTTTTTTAAATGTTAAATGGAAATGGACATGGAAGCATCCAAATGACGGTATAGAAGAATTGGATTATATTTTGGCTAATAGAAAGTATGTATTTCAAGATTGTAATTTTCTTAATAAATTTAACACAGGAAATGATCGTCACTTAAAAAGATGTAAGATACATGTTAATGAAAAACTAGAAAGATAAAAATTATTAATAAAGACAATATTTACAGTAGATATCTCTAATCTTCAAAAACTTTCCAGTGAATTTAAATTAAAACTTGCAAATCATTTTCAAATATTAACAGATTTTGATCATGCCTCAGGTTTGAATGAAATTAAGTGGAAGATAACTGATACACTTTTGAAAATTGCAACAAAGACATTTGTTTCAAAAATGCAGCTATTGACCAATAGAATGTCTACTGAGATAAGACTATTTATGAACAAACGGATTGAATATCTCAAAGTTTATAAAATGCTGCTAAAAAAATTGATATTATATGAAAGTATAATTATAAACAAACAAAAAAGCTATAAAAAATAATATAAGTCTCAAGAGTGCAAAACAACATCTCGCTATTGGTAGAAAACTTATTTCTGCAATAAAAAAAAAAGATAGAACTATTTCTAAAAAGAGATGACATTGTGAAATGTATAGAAGAGTTCCATTGGCAATAAAGAACAACAAAAAGTACCTCCTACAACTACTATATCTTCTGAATTGTATAGGATTTTAAATAAAGAAGTGAGACATGCAATCAAATTTATGAAGAAGGGAAAAGCTCCAGGTAATGATAAAATTATAATCAATATCTTTAAAAAAGCAAGTGAGTAAATAGAAAAAAATTTGGGAAAGTTATATACCAAATGTCTAAATGATACAGATGATTGGAAGAATGCAGTATTAATTATTTAAAAAGGTGATAAAGAAGATATAAATTATTGACCTATCAGTTTTTTATCAGTTCTATACAAAATTTTTACCAAAATAATTTCAACTTGTCTACAGTGAACTTTGGATTTTTACTAACCAAAAGAATTTAAAAAAAAGTAATTTTAGTACAGTGGGTCACATACAAGAATTAAGAAAAGTTATAAAAAATACCAATGATTGTGACTTGCCATTATGTTCTGGATTTGGAGATTATGAAAAGACATTTGATTCTATAAACATTTCTTTGGTGATTTAAGCATTGGTTCATCAAGTTATTGACCAGGATATTGTCATATTTTGAAGAATATTTATAAAAATGCAACAGCAACAATTTGATTACATAATATTAAAAAGATTAATATTGAGAAGGATGTATCATAGGGTGCCTCCATATCTCCAAAACTTTTTATATCAGTGCTGCAAGAAGTATTTTTAGGATTAAAATAAAAAAATAAAAGAGTAAAAGTAAATTGATGATTATTTAAGTCATCTAGATTTTGCAGATGGTGTACTTATTTTTGCAAATAATGGAACTTCAGGAAATGTTGAAAGAGTTATCAGATGAATATAAAAAAGTAGCTTTAAAGGTAAAAATATTAAAAAGACTAAAGTAATGTTCAATGAATTTTCTCAAAACCAGAAAATAAAGATTACAATGATGAGTTAAAAAGTTAACAACTATAAATACCTTGGTCAGATTATTATTACAAATAATGGAAACATAATGGATGAAATTAATTATAGAATTAAACTCGATTGGAGTGCTTTTGGTAGAAATAACTTAATACTGAAAGGAAATATACCTGTGTTTAAAATACAAAGGTTTTTAATAAATATTTTACTACTTCATATTTATAGATCTGATACTTATACACTTAACAGAATAGAAGGATAAAGACTTCAGACCACTCAAAAAAGTATGGATAGATGCATTTTAGAAGTAGCAAGAAGAGATCAAAAGTAGAATGCATGGGTGATAAAACAAACAGGTGTTGCTGGCATCATTAAAGAATTAAGAGACTGAAATGGAGTTGGGCTGCATATATTGCTGAAAGATTTGACAGTAGAGAGATAGTTGTAATTCTAAAGTGGATTCCAAAAATTTTTAAAAGACCTTAAAAGAGTCCAGCTGTGAAATGTATCAATAAACTAAGGAAGCATTTTGAAGTGATATGGTGAAGAGAGATTAGTGATCAGAAAAGATGAATTGAACTTGAATGGATCAATAATGGTTGAAAATGGTGATATATGTGTAGATTGAACAATTTACAAATATGTTAACTTTTAATATTTTGTAAAAATTAATTATATTGCAAGAGCATACATCTTTTAATTTGTAGGTAATTATTATTAACGTTATGCACAGAAAGCAAGCTCTTCTAATATAATTTATTTTTACAAAACGTTAAAAATAAATAAATATATATATATGAATACTGTTAAAATAAATATTTTCATAATAAAAAAATGTTGAAAGAGATTTCATAGTTTCTCATGTATATGGATGTTTATTATTATATTTTATTTGTAAATAAGAAGCTCAAAAAAAGAGTCCACAAAAAGTTACACAATCGGTATTATATTAACATAATACATTAATATAATTACATTTATTATATTGATATATATTTACATTATTAATGTCAGTACAATATTGTTTTTATTTTGCTTTATAACTGCATGTATTTTTAAAAAAGTAAATCAATCTCTGCAAACAAACTGTTATTTTCTAGTTTCAATCTTTGCAAAGGTAAATTAATAGTGTTTCAAGGTAACTAAGTAAAATAATACATGGCAATTAGAATTAAAAGTTGAAATCCTAAATGAGATATTTGTGATTTCATATTCTAACGACACATTGCCATGTATTAATTTAAACAAAAATAACACGTTATCATTCTTTTATCATGCATGCCATTTGTCTTCTTTATATAAAGTTTATCTTTATAAATATATTTAAAATATTCGACCTGAAGTTTTTGTAATTTTTTTTATATTTGATTGATTGTATGAATACCAAATAATAGATCCATAATGCAAAACAGTAAATGCCAAAAAGTAATTATGTTTTAATTTAAATTTGACATACCCATGTTTTTAAAAGATGTTTTACCTATTATTTGAATATGATCATTAAATGTAAATTTACTAGTGAAATTGTCATTCAAATCTCAGAAGAAAAAATGTCTGTTTCTTTTACATTTTGTGATGCTATCTTTTAACTTATTTGGTATGGAATTTTATTTTTGAAAAATTGTAATTACTTACCTAATTGTAGTTCTTTTCCATCTTCTATTTATTGTGAATCATATTTTTTCAATGAAAAAAACCAATGGTGAATATTTTGTAGTTTTTGGGACAGTTTTTATAAAGTAAATGAGATTTGTCTTTCCATAAAAAACCATGATCAAGTTCATTATAAAATACATTATTATTTACTCACTTCACATGAATGATATTGTAAAGATAAGCCATTATAATAATAGATTTTCAAATCTCATAATCAGTAAGTTAAAAACATAGCAATTAGTTTGATAATCTTATCTATTTTTTAGAATCTTATGAAGCATTCTTGAATGAAGGTTTTTCTGTTATCTTTGTGGTTCAATGATAGAAGTTTCTGTCTCATTACATAAAATAAATTGATCAAAATAATAGCTCTCTATACAAATAATTTAATTCTGGTAATTATATAATTACTACATTATCTTATAACCTGTTAAATAGAGAATTTTATTTGAATTGATTCACATACTTTATAACCATTCTTTTAAACCTTAATTATTAAACCAAAGTGTCTTTATAGTTTGCATTCAAAACATTAAGAAGATTCCATAGGTTGCTCTATTAATTTACAAGGACAAAACAAGCATTAGTTTATTCTAAATCTACAAGTAAAAATGTTGTTCTCACTTTTGCTTTGGTTTATGTTATAAACCATCATCAATTTTTTATGAAAATGCTTGAAAACTATTTACAAATATTACTATAATAAAAATGGAAAATAAACTTGGAATTAGTATATATTTTTGTTAGCATCAGTTTTCATTTCAAAGTTGTCAAACAGTCCAGAAGCAGTAATAACACATCTCATTCCATCATGTAGAAATTATGAAATATAAATAAACTTTGGTGAATGGCAGCTAATTTTAAACATTGTCTAAAACCTGTTGATTACTATTACTCTTGATACTATATTTAAAACTTTCCAGATTTCTTATCAGGATCTGATTATTTTATATTTTTAAAGTAACAAAAAACTGTTTTGATTTTATTAAACAAACTATCTTTTTCCAAATTTAAATGAATAAATAGTTAATATTATTTCAATCCTATAAAATCCACAAGTAGATATTTTGGGATTATATTGTTTTTAAGTTTTACATATCTTCAGTGTAACAAAAAAAAAGATCTAAAGCAAGAGTTCCCAAAGTAATCAATACCAACCCTTTGGGGTTGATTTGAACTTTCTAGGGATTGATAGTTTTAATAAAAAAAATTGGGGGGAGGGGGGTGACAATAAAAATATATCCCTTACTACTGCTGTTTGTTTGTTATTTCAAAATATCTATGATTCCAATAAATACCTAAGTAAGAAGTAAAATAATTCAAAAAACACTTTTCTGATAGAAATACATTACATACCAAACTTGTGAATGAAGTAAAATGTATCATTAAAGAGTCACATATAAGAATGCATGAAAATACATGTAGTACAAACATGTCTGTGCATTTATTTATTGAATGGATCAAAGCAAGTATGTACATGAAAAACCATCACATGTCCACACTTGCTCACAGAGAGATGAGACAATATTTAATATTAGCAGAATCTATCAGTCCATGCTTTCATAAAACACTATAAATTGTTTTGTTGTGACATATACTTATTTGTGATTTGAACTTTGAATATAATTATTTATTGAGTAGTACTATGAAAAAGAAAATCAGTGGTCACAGTTTATTTATTTGAGTTTGAACAAAAATCTTCTGTTTCAAATAAATACATACTTTATTGTTTTTTTAATCACAGAGGCTGTCAAAATTGTTTGTTAATAAAAGTTTTTATTTTTTACAATAATAATATGATTAAATCAAAAAAGAAATGCAGACAGTACAGCTTGAACTCTCTCCCACTAGGATTTGTCCCATCATTTTCAAACAAATATTTACCAATGTGCCTTGTATGAGAAAAAATCTTTAGCAGTGATGCTATGAAACTATCAAAACTAGCAGATCACTTGAACAGAATTCATCCTGACAAAAAAGAAAAAAAATTATATTTTTAATCACTTAAAGATAAAATTCTAAAGAGAACTACAATAGATAATATGTTTGTTTCATCATTGAAGCAAAATGATGATGGATTAAGGGCATCATACAACATATCCCTACTTATCGCAAAATCTGGCAAGCCATGTACCATAGGAAAGAAAGTGATTCTATGAGTCATTGTGGAGGTGTTGAACACTATACTCCACAAACCTACACAAAATGTTACAAAAAGGATTCCTTTGAGAAATAACACAGTTCAAAGACATATTGATGAAATGAGTCATGATGTGAAAAATTGTTTGTGTAATCATTTGCAAAAAAATGATTTTCCCCTCCAATTGGACAAGTTATCATTACCTTGTAATGAATCTTTGTTGCTGGTGTACATTCATTTTATTCAAGATCATGAAGTGCATGAAGAGCTGCTTTTTGCTAAAACTTTAGAAACTGACACCAGAAGCAAATCAATTTTTAATTTAATGGAGCTATTTTTTCACTGAAAAAGTGATTTCATTGATAACTATAATATCTGTTGCAATAGATGGAGCACCAACTATGGTTGATCATTATTATGGTTTCATAAGTTACCGGAAACAACATGTATCTGATGTGCTTGCAGTTAATTGCATAATCCATTATCAACATTTAGTAGTCAAGAACCATAGTGACAAATTGCATCAATTACTTCAGTTTGTTATAACAGCTGTGTAAAATTTGAAGTAATGATTTGAACACAAGACTATTTTCTTGATTATGTGAGGAAAGTGACAAAGATTTCTATCAATTGGTTTTCCATACTGAAGTCTGCCGGCTTTCAAAAGATTTAGGTTTGGTGGGATTTTTTATATTTTTTTCAATCTGTTTTAGAGTTTTTGGAAGATAAGGATTCCAGTTTGAAAAAAAAATTTACTTAAGAGTAAAACATATTGCTTATTTAACTGATTTGTTTGGAAAATTTTATGATATTAATTTACAACTGCAAATTTGAATCTCATCAAAGCAAAATTGGTCATATTGGCTTTATTTTTTAAGTAACATATTGCAAGATCTAACCTTTTCCAGTTCCCCAACTTATTTAATATAGGCTCAATCCAAGAAGAAAACATCTTACTGTACATTAATTACTTGGGGGCTCTTCACTTAGATTTCAAAATTATATTCAAAGATATTCTGTCATTGGAAATACCAAACTGGATAATAAATCCATACACTACTAGTGCAGAACCAAATATAAATTTTGCAAGATAAGCTGTTAACCATCAGCATGAATGAGGATCTCAAAGTACATTTAAACAGGGTTATCAAAAGTTTTGGCTGCAACAAGATATTCCACTTCTGTACCAGCTCTATCAACTACTGTACAAAAGTATTTTTCTGGCATTTCCTTCATTGTATCTGGTAGAGAGAGACTTGAATGTATTTTTAAACCTGCTTCAGAAAAGACATTGACTGCATATCACTGAATGTGGAGATTTGAAAATGCAACTCACTAGTTTAAAATAGGACATAGATAAATCATTGACAAATCACCAGGTGCACCCATCTCATTAAATTCAGTTTTCCAAGCTAATTTATTTGGTATTCTTATTTATAATTTTGATTAAAAATTTTTGTTATTGTAATTTTGCTGATGTTTAATCCTGTCTGAATATGTTGATTTTTTTCACTTCATTTTTATCTGACAGCCATCATAACATCTGATTGGCTGTCAGATAAGTATTATCATTATAATAATCATAAGAGGTTTGCAGCCTTTCAAATTAATTTCAACTGTCTGCACTTTATAAAGTAAATATTACTTCATTTTTATGTTTAATAAAGTGGTTTCAATATTTGTACTTATTTTGAATTTATATATTTATTTTATAAATGTCAAAAATTGAAAAAAACCTCTGCTCATATTTTTTTGTTTTAATTTTCGTTAGTACAGGTTTCGATATTAAATGTTGCATATGATAATGCCATACTCCATAGTCCGTTTATCTTTTTTAATTATTAATTACAAGTGATTAAAATGAAAAGTTTGATATCTAGTAAAATATTTAATATCGAATACTGTACAAATTTATTAATTTGAGTAAGTCAACGATTTTAAAAGTTTTTGATAAAGGGGTCTGCGGCTGAAAAAAGTTTAAAAACTCTTGATCTAAAGTAATTATAATAAGAAAATAATTATATCTATTGTTGTAATTTTTAATCTTTTTTGTTAACTGTTGAATTTCTGCCTTAAATTTCTATATTGCTCATGTTTCTGTAAAGCAAAAAATTGCATGTTTTCTTTCAATTAAATCATTAATAATAGATCATTTTAAAAGAATTAGTCGAATTCTTCTTTTTTAAAAATCCAAAAATAGGTTTATTAATAATAGAATCATTGTCAAAAAAATAGTCAGAATTTTTTTTTTAGGAATCTGAATGTAGATTTATTTTATCCATAGCACATTCAAAAGCATTTTATATATCAATAACAAGATATTTTTGAAAACGCAAATTGAAAATGCATTAGCTTTTAGTGACTATTATTTTAAACTTAGATTCAACAGCTATATTTTTAAGAGCTCATGTAATATGAATTTCTTTTATTTTCTGGCTCCTATATTAATTCAATACTTAATATTTTTAACAGATAAAAGAATATTATTTTATAAACTCTCTGTCTCTCCATATGTGTATAAGTTAACCCCATTTTGACTAGACTTACCTAATGCCTGAAAGTAGATTTTGATTTACTTTATTTCCTTGATATGTCATCTGATTCTGACCCAAAACTTTTATATGAAAATATATAGTAATAAAGAAATAAAATAATTTTTTAAATAAAATTATTTTATTTGTTTGTCACAAAAAGAAAATTTTTGATCAAACTTAGAGCAGACCAACATTTTATTCAGTCATTTGATAAATCTAATCAAATATGCTACTTTATTCAGATTTTGTGTTTGTAAATACAGATAATGCTGCTAAAGTATTCTAGCAATATGATTCATTATATTTGAATTTTAATTAATGATATACAATTATTAATTTATTCATATATATATATTATAACGATCCAAAATGAAGTGAAGATTGAATCTACATATCTGCAACTACCAGGGCGCCATCTAGGCATTTAAACCTAGAAAAATTTATAGAGTAGGCAGATACGCGCTGTTAAGATTCCAGTTTATTTAAATATTCAGATAGTTAGCCCAAGTCATTAGCTCAGTGGAGTAGCAGAGATAATATAATATAAATTTTATATCTTAAATATAAATAGAATAAAAGCCACTGCCAGAAATTAACACATAAAAATATTTATTTACGTACATATAAAATAACATTTAAATTTTGAGGAATAAATTCAATATTTTAGATTTTTCTATTACTCTTTAGTTTTACATTTAAGTAAATTACAACCATGAGTTTAATATTTATTTAGTGAGTCGAGGATGAATAGACTACATAGATCTGCATTTGAAAAGAAAATATTCTTCCCTGATTTAACCTTAGGCAACAAATTTCGCAATCAAACCGGTGCCAATTCATCTGATACATTTATGTATTCAATGTAGCATGAAAATACGACAACACAAAATACTATACTGTCAGGAATGTACATCTGATCAGTAAGTAGAATTAGAGAAGACATTGTCTCTCCACCAACAGGAATGTCACATCTGTTGGCGAGTAGAACAATAAACATAAAACTCCATAGGATTGGACTGCGGTCCTTTGCCGTCTTACAAACCCATCCATAGGCAAACAGAAGGTGTATGGCATATGTATATAATCCTGCCCATAGTGGATCTCATACTACATCTACAATTACACAAATATATCCAATCCATTGAACCAATTCAACTATGAAATGAATAACCTAAGATTACCCTCCCTTAATATAACTTTACAAAACTATATTACCATTCACGCCCGACTTAAATTTAACATTTAAATACATTCGCACAGATTATTTTTATACAATTTGTTTTATAATGTCGAGTATAGATCGGCTGCACAGATTCCATGGTCAAAAACATTCCAAATTAAACACAACCGATCAAAATACAAAGTCAATCGATAACGTCAATTGCTGAGGGAATACAGGAGACCCTTTGGTGTTCATCATAAGACACCACAGTGACATTGTTGACTTATATGTTCTAATCGACTGTGGAAACCACAACATAATCAACTGCTAACGAATCTATGCAATGTCTATACCCAAATTAAATGTAATGCATTTAATAATTTCTACAATAAATATTATTACAAATAAAAATAATAAAAATGGAAATGATTTTAGCAAAACTTAACTATATAAATTTAAACAAATCAATTATTAATTTGAAAATCAAATAAGAGTTCATTTTAAAATTTAAATTAGCTGAATCTTAAAAAAAAAACAATGACGAAAGTTCTTAATTACTTTTTTTGTTGTTGTTGTTAATTTGTAAAGTTCATAGCTCACGGTAGAAGAGTCCAGGTTTCTGCTTTTAATTCCCATGATGCCTCCATTGGAAGATAATGTTCTGGAGATGGCAATAGCTGGTTCAAGGTATCACAATCTTTTCATTTTTTTTTTTAAATAGAAAGTGTGGTATGTGCGTCCTACCACATCTCTCAAACACAAAACCCTGGAGCTGTCCAAAAAACTGTATTTCTCTTTTTATATTATCCACACGGATTCAATTAATAAAACGTCACTAATCCATCACTTTCATTAGGGTCCGAGCCAAGGCTTGGTGCTTCCATTGGTCAAGCTAATTTCTCTCTATTTTCTTATCTATCTTTCATCAGATCATTTTAATTATACAAGAGCCCAAGGCTAGTTTGCTTTTCAAAAAATTTATAAACAATCATTTCCATTTATAGATTACAAGAATTAATTAATACCTGTTTTTATTTTTAAATCTTGTACTTTTTTTTATAAAAAAGTACGTTCAAATACTTATTTATTTGTTTTTTTAAAAAAAATATTTTTAAAGTTTGGCATCTGTGAGAATGTATATACGTTTAACAAACATTTTAATTTTAGCGTTTAGTTTTTTACTTTTATTTGCGAACTTTTAAGTTTTTATTTTAAATTAATGTAACGACATATTTATATATCATTACAATATATATATATATATTCATCATCATCCAGCACAATTATTTTCAGTAGCAAAGACATTATTAGATAAAACTAAAAGATTTTCTGATGACAGATATTTTAGCAAAAAAAAAGTTATGTTACTAAAAAAATGTTTCTTCATAATGGTTTTAATCACAGGATTATTAATAGGGCTTTTTTTACATAATAAAAAAAAAAATTTTGAAACTTCAAAAATTAAGACTGTTCTACCATATATAAAGGGAGTAACTGATAAAATTGGTAATGTTTTAAAGAAAAATAATCTCCACATAATTTATACTACATTTAAAAAAATTAATGAAGTATTTCCACACCCTAAAGAGAAAATTCCTTTGGAGTGCTATGATGAATATGAAATTCCATGTGTAGTTTGTTGACATTCATACATTGGACAGACCAATCATAAAATAAATATAAGAAAGGGAGAACACATTTTGAAAGTTAGAGAAAAATCTAATTCATCAACCATTTATTCACACCTTAAATTAACTAACTAACCATGATATCAATTTT
This sequence comes from Epiperipatus broadwayi, assembly GCA_028023455.1. Taxonomy (NCBI): domain Eukaryota; kingdom Metazoa; phylum Onychophora; class Udeonychophora; order Euonychophora; family Peripatidae; genus Epiperipatus; species Epiperipatus broadwayi. The sequence continues at coordinate 236,921 of JAQFVV010000655.1, forward strand.
AATAAAACAGATATTCAAAAATTGAACAATCTGACCAGAGATTACTAAGGAAAGCTATAGAGATTTTTAAAAGACCCAAGAGCATAAATGAAAAATGTGAATTAAAGAAAATTAACAATATTTGGAAAAAGCTATTGAAGGATAAAATATTTTTCAAAACTTTTCAACCAATAGAATTTGAGAATGAGAAGAAAATAACAAAAGAAAGAAAAATAATGATTTTAAATCTCACCACACAATCTTATGATTTAAAAAAAAATAAGCTCTGAGGGAATTGTACTGAAATGTCATCTATTTAGCTACTATATTTTTATTACATGGAAACTCCTGGAAATAATACTATGAATTTATTACTTATCTAAGAGAATATTGGAATTAATATATATATATATTGGAATTAATATTGAACTTCAGACATGCACTTTTAAATTGTAATAAATTTACATGCACTCACCCATCAAAATGCTTAGAGCTCATTCTTACTTAAACCAATTCTTATTGACCATCTAAATCAAGACTTGATCCTATTATGAGCCTGATATTTCAATTGATAAATTATTTGTACAAATTTAGTTTACATATTGCAGGGAAGAGAATATTTTTTTACTTTTAACTACCATTATCTTAGTTTGAATATCTGTAATAAATGTTTTAGTGATATATATATATATATATGTATGTGTGTGTGTAATCATGTGGAAAGGAAATTGGTTTTCAGACATGCCTAATATATGGGTATTAAATTTACATGCATATACTTACCAATAAGTGTTTTTAAAACATAAATAAATCACTTATTGACAGGTGAGTGTATGTAAATTTAATGTCATTAAACCACTAAACATCACATGATATGAGTAGGCACTAGATAGAATTTCATGTACAAGCCTTCTGACATCCATTGATTACTCTGGCTTGCACTGAGTGGCACTACTGTATGGAGAGTTTTGCTTGTTTTAAATTTAATGTCAATCTAATAGCGCGTGTCTGAAAATCAATTTTCTTCCACATGATTGCATATATATAAATTGCTAAAATATTTATTACTCATATATATATATGTATATGTGTATAGTGCCTTTAATTTATAGTTCTTGCTCAACATATTTCAAGTACAAGTTAACTTCAAATTTAAGTATAAAAATGTAAATGTATATGAATAGACATAATATATATGTATACTTATGTATACATAATTAAGATATGTTTATTATTAAAATTCAAATAAATTACGGTATTCACTTTATGAACATTTTCAGTCACATAAAAATTGGTTTCAGATATACAATTGTCATATTGTCTACGATGGAAGTTGTCTAATTAATAATCTGTAAATTAAAATCATTTTTTTTACTACAATCTTTTTTTTTTTTTTCAAAATTGCTATATAAATAGTGATTTATTTTCCATACAACATATAAAATAAAGGCTTTAAAGCTGATTATAGCACTTAAAGTAATTTATGGCTATTTCATTCAGAATTATTAGTAATCGTTTCACTGCAGAATGGCTTTCAGCCTGTCTAACATATCGATTATCATCAATAATAACAAATATAATTGATGTTAATGTTGGAAGATTTTATTTTATGTATTTTAAACGTTTTATTGTTTTGGCATACATTTATATAATACTCTTTTTTTGTGTGTGTTTATTATTGACATTTTATAATAATTTGACAAAAACAATTAAAAATGATACATTTTCAGCAAATAAAATTATCATCGGTGCTACTTTTAATATTGCTTTGCCTGAAAAGATCTATACTCATCATTCTTATTTCTTAGAATGGAGTCTTCTTGAAAGGGAGATTAATTTTGAATTTAAAAAACAAATGGTAAGTTGTTGGTTTTTTTTTTTAATTTTTAAAATAATATAAGATATAATTATATGTTATTACTTTAGGATATACTGTATATCGTTATTTTTGTTTTACTTTTTCTTTCTCTCTTTATAATGAATTCTAAAACATATGATTGTTTTTGATATAAAACATCAAATAAAAATGGAATTGTAAAATTTAATATGGCAAAAAATAGGATCTGAAAAACTAAGTGCTAAAAGCATTATTCTGCCTTAATAAAATGCATTTAAACAGTGTTAACAAAATTCATAATTAGATAAATAATAAAATTTAAAAGTCAATTATATATTACAAAAAGAAATCACCAAGGAAAAAAAGTATGTACACATATTAGATATATCTGATTTCATTTATTATAAAGCATGATTACCAAAAGGAAATTTATTGTTTCTGGAAAAATCTTTAAGTTGGGTTATTTATAAATTTAAATATGAATCTGTGATAATATACTAGTTGTGTCAAGAGATCTCTTTGTTAAATTGACATGTATGTCTAAAATGTGTTGAACTCAACATAAAAATAAAAGAGAAATTTGATAAAGTAATGACTTTTATTGAATAAATAGTAATTTGAATTACATCAAAAGAAATTTTACTTTGGAAAATACTTTCTTTTAAAGTGAAAATTAATATTTTGATTTTTTTTCCCTCTCTCTTTTACTTATATATTTAAGTTTAAATATAATATAAAAAAATAAAAATATTAATTTTAAAATACTGTAGTTCTTTATGCTAATTATAATTTTGTAGTTAACTTAAAAATTAAGAAATCTATCAATCTTGGAAAATAATATATATATATACTTGATTGATTTCTCAAGTTGATTTTAAATATTAAAGATCTTTAAGTATATTCTATATTTAATTTTATTGATTATGTAAATATGAAAGATATATTGCTGATATTCTATTGTTGTTGTACCAAATAAATTTATTATAATTTTGCATATTTTTTATTATGTTTCTCATCTGACATACAAGTATATTATGTTAATATTTACATTAGAATAATAATATAAATGTGAAGTTGGTGTTGATCAAAAAATATGATTAGATCTGCATGAAGGCTTGCACTTGATATAAGCATTAGTCTGATCATCATCTGTAGCTATTATCAAATAGAATAAAATTTTAATTATAATCTCTCCATCTAATATAGTTTCATATTAGTCATTGATGAATAGATAATTGTTTCTCCTAGACTAAAATTATTCATAATAATAACCGAATAGTCAAGCATTTTATATTTTCAATGATTCCATTTCATTTAGAGATGACTGTCCAAGATAATCTTGATCCAAAACAAATGAATTGAACCCAGTTTAATTTCAAAATATTAAGATTATTCAGAATTTTTTTATACATTTCTGTATTATTTTAACACTTATATGTCATGAATACTCACTAAAAAATAAATTAACTAATGAAATGTATAAGGTAACAAATAAATAATATTTGGTCTAATGAGTAATGTGAAAATTGGGGGGATGGAAGGATCAGAAAATAAATCTGTATGTAGCACTATTAAGCAGTAGTGGTGAGAACATGATTAGTATAGTTAGTAATTAAGCAAACAGATAAATAAATAACAACAAGGCAGTAAAAATAAAAATAAATATAAGGCAATAATAGAGAAAAGCTGCAGAATGGGGAAAAAAATAAGCACTCTAGCTTGAAATAAGTAAAAGAAAGAAGCAATAAATTTAAAGTTTTTTTTATTCTTGTAAAAATAATCTATTAATTAATGTTTTTCTGAAGGTTTATGATGATGGTACTGTGGACTATTTCCATCATTTAATATTAAATATTGAATGTCTTTAGAAAAATTTAACTTTATTTAAATTTTCCAAATACATTTAACTGTTAGTAATAGAAAACAGGTTAGTATATGCACAACATTTTGAGTGATATTATTCTCCTCTCTTCTTCAAGTATTGCTGACCTGACCAGTAGTAGTACTAGTATGGGAATTGAATCTTGATCCTTAGATTCTTGAATATTTAATTTTAAAGTAACACTCTATGTGATTACAAGTCCTAAAGCAAAAATTCAGGCTTGGGGAAATAAAACAGAGACTCTTAGTAGTGAATTTATGAACATGATCATGAACATGTTAACAAAAATTAAGGATCTGCTTGAAAAACAAAAAGAAGATTGTAAAACACAATATGAATTAAAAAATCATAAAAAACTAACATGAATAACTAAAAAAAAAAACAAATGAAAATTTTTATTACAGAAATAAAAAATGATAGAGCCCATCTGATGGAGGGAATCTGAAAAATTTATAAAGAAGATGTGGTAGATAAGCAGTTAGAGAAAGCTAAATGTGATGCAATTTTGGAATCATAAGAAGTAGAAATTATCTCTAATTTGGATAAAACAAATAAAATTAAAGGTAAATACCAGTGAGCATTAGATAGGAAGATCATAATATTGATATTATAAGTAAATACATTGTTGACATAGATGCCCTGAATGCTGATGTTTGTGTTATGGTTAATCATGTGGCTAAAAGCATGCACAATGAAAATGAGAGCAAAAGTGAAGAAATTATTAATTTAGAAAATGAAATAACCTATTCAAATGTTAATAAATAATAACTATTATTGATTTTTTTATATTGGTATATTGAATGTTGTAGAGTTCATCCCAGAATATTTGATTACATATATATATATAAACAAGTTAATCACGTAACCTGCTATCACTTGTTATTTATGTCCAAAAGATGGCGCTATACCAAAACCGCCGAACAAGTGTAAGATTTGTTTTACATAAACGAAAAAAGAGTCAGAAATTAACTACCTCTTTCATTTGCTCACCCCCAGATCAGCTGATTTCAAGCTGGTTTGCTATCCTCAGTGGGGGATAGAGTATAGAAACTATACTTGTTCGGCGGTTTTGGTATAGCGCCATCTTTTGGATATATATATATATATAATGAAAACAATCACTAAATGAAAATATATAACATCAAATAGATCACTTAAACAATAAAACTGTCATAGTAAATGAGATACATTCACTCTAGTCATCTGATAATATGGTAATAACAAAGTGGCAACCATTTTCAAATTTGTTCTCTTTTTATATTAAGAAAATTGCAATAAATAGTCTAATCATTCATTAAGAATTACTTGTTAATAAATTCATTTTTACATAACAAATAAAGAAATTAATTATTATTTTTTAAACTTTGTAATAAATCTTTAAATGATAAATATTTAATGAAACAATTAATATGTGAAAATATATAACCTTAAATGGATCATTTAAGCAGTAAAGCTATTGTAGTAAATGAGACACACTCCCTCTAGCCATCTGACAATAGAGTATTAAGAAAGTAGCAGCCAAAAAATTTATTCTTTTCATATATTGAACTTGGAGAGACCTTCATCCTGCAGTGGATTGATAATGGTTGATGATGATGATGATTAATTTGTAAGTAGACTGCCAATTTCTTATTACCGTATTGTTGGATGACTAAATGGAGTATGTTTCATTTACTATAACATCTTATTGTTTAAGTAATCTATTTAACATTATATATTTTCACTTAATGATTGTTTTTATTACATGTTTATCATTTAAAGCTTTTTACAAAGTTTAAAAATAAGAATTAATTTCTTTACTTTTTTTTTTATATGTCAAATGTGTTGACCGGGAAGCGAACCCGGGCCAGCTGCTTGGAAGGCAGCTATGCTAACCACTAGGCCATCAACGCTTGACAATTTCTTTACTTTGTTATATAAAAATCAATCTATTAACAAATAATTCACAATAAATAATTAGATTTATTTATACTCACACCTCCTTTTGTACTTGTTCAGAACAATCAAAAAGAATTAATTTAAAAGTGGGCTGCCACTTTTTTATTACTATATTGTTAAATTACTAAAGGGTGTGTGCCTCATTTACTGTAGCAGCTTTACTGTTTAAGTGATCTATTTAACATTATATATATATATTTAAAGTAAAATAATATTTATTTTTTTCTAATCTAATTTTTTATTACTCTAATTTTTGATAGGCTTTAATGGTTTTCCAATTTTGAAAATCAGATAAAAGAAATAAAGTTTGTCTGTTTTAAATAACAGTTCCTTTTACAAATAGTTTTTCATAAATATTAAGATTTAATATAAGAACAAGTTAATAATAAATTAGTTAAGTCAAGTTTTTATCAAACAATATACTAGCTTTCAAAAGATAAATTATTGGTTTTTCTCCCTCAAATTATGTTGTAAGAATTTATGCCATATTTTTATCTTTATAGGTTTATTCTCATTTGCTACAACATAAAAAAATATGTAAAACTTATTTTTATTTTATGCATTGTATATGAAACTTTTATTAAATTCTATTACTTTTTTGTGTAATATAATTTCTTTGTCAATGCTATTGAAAACATAGTCAATATTAAAATTGGAACTTTAAAGAAAAATATGTATTCCCACATTATGAAAACTTAGTGTGTTGCTGACAAAATTGTTTTTCTTTTCATATGCTTTTTTCTGGTTCTGATAATAAAAAAAATATTTTAGCATATTTTAATTTTTGCTTGAGTAAATGATGTAAATAAATGGCATCTTTTTTTCCCCTTCTTTTAACTTTTTGATATAAAACTAATAATCTTCATTTCAAAAGATATTTTATTTATTTATAGTGCAAGGTACATAATTGTGTATACAGGCAATAGTTAGAGCTGCTGTTAACAAGCATTGTCTGCAATGGGTTTACAGGGATACAGTTCAGATAGGAGGTAGGTCATCCCATCCCTTTCATCACATCAATAGGAGGAGGAATCAGTCCTTATAAGGTTAGGGGCATCATACATAGAATGAAACAGAACATCGTGAAACTTATATTTTTAGTTGTTCTCAGGTCTGAATCACCAACTGGTCTGGGCAAGTCCTCTTGTCAATCTCCCTAGTCTTCCATATGAAATTTCTAAGGAATTCTTTGGGATGATGGTCAATCCCATTTTCAAACAAATTAATAATCTTTTCCAAAAAAAGGTTTCAGGAAGCAATGCTTATATTTTTTTAAATTAAAATATTTTTTCTCTCTGAATATATTAAATAAATTTGTATTAATTAATTTGATGAAATGTTTAATAATGACAAGTTTTATTAGCATTGTTTAAAAAATATATTGTTGCCATTAAATACTTAAAAATTTATTTTTTAATGTGAAAATAACATTAGTAAACAAAACAAAAGAATTATAATACACTGTATCATTTTATTATATATACATATTACATGTATTAACATTTTTATAGAAAAGAAAATGATATAAAACCATGATAGTTAATGTATAAAAACATCACATCTTTCATCTAATTATATACAAAAATATTAAAGTTATAACAATAAATAGAGTTCAAAAAACTTATTGGGAGTTCAGGTTTAGAATACCAGAAATATTATCAAAATATCTATTTGAATAGAACAGCAAAATAATAATTCATTGCAAAATCTATTACTAGTGTTGACTGTATGCATGGAACAGTAGCAATAGAACCTGCAATCTTTGTCTTGCATTGAATAATGGACCAAAGATTGTAAAGACAAACCTGAACTGCTACAGTATTTGTAATATCTTTCAATAATTGCAATATCAAAATCAGAAGATAGGAGTAACATAAAATTATATTCGATAATAAATAATGATTTTGTATTGATATTGATTATTAAAATTCATACTCAATAATAATTCCAATTCAGAAATTGTTTGCAAATTTCATGCTGCTTTGGTTACAACTATTTTTATATGGAATATTTATCAAATAATGACAGTCACATATTGTTGGTATGATGGTGGGTTAATTGCACTTATTTAAAATTTTACAATCTATATCATTAATCTTTTCTGAATAATAACTCAGATTCTTGTTAATAATCATTAGTTTATTATTTACAAAAGGTAATGATATAGGCTACAAAATTTCAGCTATATATTTTAAATCATCATAATTACATAAATATATGTTTGCATATTATTGTCATTTCAAATATTTCATAATGTTATAAAATTCTAGGATTACTGCAATGTATTTTATGGTACTAATCCTAATCTTTTCATTTATCTACATAATGTATTTTTTGAAAATTAAATGACATAATATCCACATATATGTGCTGATACTTTATTACAATTGAATTATTTCTTTTGTATGAAGCAATTTCTGTATTAATTTATGCTTATGTTTATCACATTTCTTTCTACTTGTATATTTCTGTAAGTATATTCATATATTTTATGTTGATTTTCTAGAAATAGATTGTTGTCCTAAAAGAGTCTTCTAAAAAAAATAGGCATCTAATTTTTAATAAAAATAATATTATTAGTACCATATTTTATTGTAAAGCATTATAATTATATTTTTCTTGGAAATCAAACATTTTATGATGAATTTTCTATTCACTTATTTGAAAGATTAATATATGAAATCACACATTTTCATATGATAAATTAATCTATTGATATTATTATGTAACTTTTGTACTTTTTTTTCTACCCTGTCTTTTTTAAATATAATTTTAAAATTTCCTTTTAATTTATATTAAAACAAAATTGGGGTATAAAATTAAATATCCCATTCTAAAAATATACTTAATATCGTGTCTGCTGTCTACTTTGTAAAATAGAATGTGTATGCTAGAGTTGAATCTTATTTTGCTTTTACTATATATATATATTTAAAAATCTGTCTTCATTATTACTAAAAATATTTAATGAAAATAATGAATCTATCTATTATCACAGTGATAATAATAATAATTTACTTTTAATTTAAAAATAAATTAACTTAAGTTTACTGAAGCAGGATAAAATTTTAAAACTGATTTTAGTATTAATGAAGTATCATGCAGATTTTAAATGAGCTGCAAAAAGATAAACAAACATAATGAAGAACATATATGGTTATAACTAATTTGTACAAATAGTTACAACTGCAGGCTATTCCTTTTTTAGAATTTTTCTTTGGTTTATAATTTTAACTTCCCTTCCAATTAAGTTGTTGCTAATTAAAGTTCTGTTAATAATTATACACACACACATATATATGCTCACACATTTAATATATAAATAATAAGAAAAAATTGAAAATTATTTATGCTGTTATTATTCCATCATTATCTGTACTATCACTTATTTTTGATAAAGATATTGGTTATTCTATTTTTAAAAAAATATTTTTAGTTGCCATCAGATCACCATTAACTCTTGGTGATCATATGCATGAATTTTTCTTGCTTATTTGTAAAATTGGTGGCAATATATAATAATAGCATATGATTGCTTTCTCCCATTCAGTTTGAAATGATGTTTTGCTACTGATACAATTATAATCAACTTTCATAATTTCATATTACATCACTGCTAACTAATATAAATATTAATATTGGAACAATTTAAAAAAATAAAACAAATAATAAAAAGCAAAGCAAATACAATTGAGATAATAAAGATAAGAAAAGATGTACAACTTTGCTTGTTATTAATAACAGTATTACATTTATTTTATAAAATCTGTTTATAGTAGCATACTTTCAGATAATTCATCGATTTAAAATACTTATTAATTTTCAACCCTTAGATTAGTCAAAGGCACTTTACAGCAAACAAATTCTATAAAATGTATTTATGTTATTAACTTAAAAATAATACATATATTATAATTATAACAAATAATTACTTATATATACAATATATAATTAAAAAATATAAAACAAGCATATTTCAAATTTATACATTTATAAATGCATATCTTATATTACATTTAATTATATCACAACTATTAACCAGTTTAAAAATTCTGGATCACTCTTTTCGCTATAGATGTATTTTATAATTGACTCATTAGGTGAATTTAAAACTTAAAAACCCTTTGAGTCTGCATTTCTGATAATGACCTAGTATATATATCATTTTGAAGTTCGCTATTATTGAGATATAAACTTTTAAACAGAGGGCGTTACTGGATATTTGTAATTGTATAATGCTTTAGATATATATAAAAGACTTGGTGACACAAGTCATCCACTGAGTGGATGACTTGTGTTACCAAGTCGAAACGTCAGTATATCAATATTTAAAATATTTTAACACGGATGAAACAGCAAAATATGCCTTTTATATATGCAACCCGTGAAAATCTTCGTATCATATATATATTGTTAATATGACCTGTCTGAATTTCAAAAATTTATCTTGAATCAAATGCATCTGTATTATACTTAACCATTCACTACTTCAACAATATAAATCCCACATAAGATTGAGACATTTTTATCCACATTATAATACATTACAGAATAATAATTTAAACATAGTGAGAATTTTTATATAGTAATAATTAGCAGTTGCAAAGTGGAACATATTTATCCAAATAATTTCATATTTGTCAGTGCTCTTCTCTACATAGCTTTCTTACATTACGTAAATATAATTAAATACATGTATAGCATTTTTATTTTAAGCTAGACATAATTAGAGGCATTTGAACCCAGACTTTTAAGCTCCCTTTAGTCATCCACTCCATCTTATACAACTGATACCCATGACCACATACACGTGAAAAATATAAACGATCTCCATGAGATACATATTGTACTGGTCAAAATCGTGTTCATTCAACAAGACCTAGAATCCAAGCAAACGTATATCAATCTAATATGTGCAAGATACTTAGGTCAGGAACAATACCAAATATCAACCTATTTACTAGAGCTCTAGTGTCTATGACTACATGAACAATGCTTTTGATGATACCAGTGAGTTTCATTCTCACTCCGTCCCAGCTAGAGTTCAGGATTCACATGTGACTTAATACAACAGATTTACATTTCATTAATTAATATATATCTAAATTAATTCTAATTACAGAATGGTGTGGAGTATACCTGACATTGATTGATAATTCAAATAAGTTGAAGATTTGATTGATTTGAACTGCAATAATAATAACTTCATGGCAACATAACAAAAGGAATGAGTTGAAACCCACAAAATCTTATAATTAATAAAAGTGATTAATGCTAGAGATTCGGAATAATGACAGACCAAATATATATTTATTATACATACAAGTGTCAGCTTACAAAATATGTCAATGTCTGTCTACACAACTTGATTATACATATTGGACTCGCAATTATGGTAATTTACAATTCGTTAAGTAAATCAGATAACATTACAATTAATCAATATTACCACATTTCAATTTAGCAGCAATTGCGATCCATTTAAGACAAATTAAGTTTTAATACAGCCAAACATATAATACATTTGTTTACTAAATATAAACAGTTGGTTAAGCTGTCTGCCAAGTATAAATCAGAAATAATCCATCATTTTAGCTCTCAATAAACTTATAAATTGAAGAAAATCTATTTTCTTTCTCCATACATATATAGACAACTAAATAGAAATGAGTTGTGTTAGACCATTATTACATCTAAATAGATTGTAAGTTATGAATGTGGAAAAACAAATGTTTATCTGATGTAAATAAGAATTCTATATTATATGTGATTAACTAATTAACTGGATGAACTAATGAGAGATGTGCCATCATGGTAAAGAGAGCATTTCAGGTTTATAAATAGAGAATAAATAAAGAATGCTAAAGGTAGTACGATGTTATGGCTACAATAAAAGAACACATGAGGTCATTTACGATCTTCAAAGAAGCTTTGCTAGGAGAAGTGAGTGAATGAGAGGACATGCTGGCCCACTGACCAAAACATATCCCTGCATAACAATAAAAGTTGATGTACTGGGATGGTTTATCCATGTGTGCCCATGCACATTTTAATGGAAGAATCTGGACAAGGGAAAGCCCTAGTAGGAAATACATCTACTTTTATAGAAGACTAACATTATTGGATTAGTCATATTTAAATTTCCACAGGTCGCAAGAGTTAAGTAGCAAAGCATGAACAATAATAATGACAAGTGAATAATTGTAACCATAAAGTACATAATACCGGATACATGCATATAAATATATTGTGCAAACAAAGTGGATTCAATCCTGATTTAAATAGTTAGCACTCTAGCATAATGGAATGTCCACAAAACCAATGGGAAATCAGTAAAACTTAAGAAAGTATAATATAAAACAAACAGTGAGAATTAAAACCAAATTTAAAGAAGTAGATTGTTTTCACACATATTCAAAATTTAAAATCTCTCATGGCTTAGACTTTATAGACAAACGATATAAAAAACACAAATTCAATTCTGGTGAGATTTTACAAATCCTGCATGATAATTAATACATGGGTGCTAAAGATCAAACACAAATGAAATATACAATCTAAATACTGTTAACATTTAATTTTAAAATTTCTATAATAGATTTTCTTAAAAAGCTAAGTTTGGTTTAGAAAATGTGATAGATTTTGCTTAAATAATTTAATAAATTATATTTTCTTTTGAGAAATGATTATGGGCAAAGATTAATTAATGAATAAGAGGAAACTTAAATTTTAAGACTATTCCATTTACACAATAACAAATGTACAAAACTAAATGAGCTTATCTATTAATTATTTAGTTGTAAAAATTACATTTCCTGCAATAATTTTGACCTGGGGAAACTAATAAACTAGGGTTGTAATATGCTCGTTGAATTTTGTACTTAACTTGGCAGCTTAGAATAAATCAACATTTAAATAAATAAATTGCCTATCAAAATAATATGGAGTTCTAATAAGATTAAAATGGTTAAATTTTATAAAAATAAAGTTAATGACTTGTATTTAAAGAAAGTTGTATTGACATTACATATAGATATTTTAGAGTGAATAAATGAGTACACCTTCACCCTGCTTAGCGATGGCAAGTGGTCCTCCAAAACTCATCATTAAGCAAGAATATTGTATACAGAATATGTATTTATAATGGGGGTCTATGGAAAAAAAAATTGGTCAGTTCCAGTCGACGTAAAATATCCACATTGGTTTCCAAGCTCAAAGATTTTCTTGATTTTTTGATGGCAATGATGACTAAATACGATATCTAAAAGAAAAGTTTTATATCACTAGGGAAAAAAATGCATATTTTCACTGTTTAAAAAGTACAGTACAGCAAAAAGAAAGAGAAAGTGAAACTAAATTTGAATTTAAGAGTTTTTATATTCTTCCGCAGAAGTTTTTCATCGTAATGAAAAAAAAATCCATACTGAAGTGCATTTTTTTAAAATTTGTATTACAGTACTGTACATTTATGTTTATTACTTATGTGAAATTATTCAAATTAAAAAACAATGTTTAATTATAAATTATTTAATTGAACATAAAGACTTATTACTGTACTACAGAGTAACAAAAGGCTTAATGCGTATCGTAAATCAGTCAACTTTAGAAAAAAAAAGTTCAACTTATTTTAAAAGAAAAAAAATCTAACTGTTCTAATTTTCTAAAACATACACCAAGTTTATTTTTCTTACTGTATATTTTTACTAATAAAATAGTGCCTCCCCGACCCCTGCTCATGTAGAAAAATTATTCATTAACACTTATTTTAAATGCAATCTGTTTTTCTTTTTAAATTTTTTTCTAATTCAACATTCTCATTTTAAAATGTTGTTTTTCTTTTGATTTGAAACCACTTGGGTGTACATAATGAAGGAAAACACACACACAATTTAATATTAGTATTTAGTGTTTTCCTGAAAGTTTGTGATGATGGTATTTTAGTTGTACTGTTTTCATCATCTAATATAAGTGTTGAATGTCTAGAAAAATTAAACTTTATTTAAATAATCCAAGTACTGTACATTATATTTAAATAAAGTTTAATTTTTCTAAAGACATTCAACACTTATATGTATACAGTATTATAGATTCAGTAATTATATATATTTTAAGTTTATACATTTTATAATCAAAATATTGAATGCAACACTAACATTGTGCTTTATGAATAAAACATTGTATGTGCTATACAATTACAGCAAAGTCATTACCTGTATATGTATTACAGTAATGAACTTTTGCTTTTGGGTAAAATGTATTTAAAATACCTATTCTCTGATGTCATCAGTGACACAAAATTCAAGATGGCTGGCAAAAAAATATTTTTTTAATTTTTCCCGATCGTTACAGTAAATAATCGATTGTGAATTGAAGTAGTGGGTACAAATTGATGATGATCACTATTGTGAAATATCGCTAAGCAGGGTAAAGGTGTATAAACTAATCATAGATTAATATTAATTTAAAACCAATGTTGTCAAAAGACAGGGGCTTGCAGCACACAGGGTTACCTCAAAACATAGCTGGAGACAGGCTTATGAAGGCAGGCTTTCGTGACAGCTTAATATCATGGGCAAGATGTTGATTGCATCAAAGTGGCATTATGATGGGCTGGTGAAGACAGAGTACAGGAAGTGAATAGTTTTCTTTTACCCTGACATTATTTAGATGAAACTTAAACTGGCTTAAAGTATATTCACACTGAGAATGACTCTAACTGAAAGCAAGATTCTAACTGATCTCAATAGCCAAAATCTTATCTATTTATATGATCCAGCAGATTCAAGATACATGACATTAAATTCATGATTCCTCACTGTGGTCTGAGTTTTCCTAGTGGCCCCTTCTATTGGTCAGTTTCCCTTCATAATAGGAAATATCCCACCAACATTGAACATGCCCCAAAGGTTTCTTTGCTAATTAAAGAAAACATAAACACAAATCTGTTTTTCATTTTAATTAAATTTCACAAGTCATCATATTAAATAAAGCCTATTTATTGAGATTGAGATTTGTAGTGAAAATGAAATAAAATATAATAATAAAAAAAAGAACTTTATTCGCAAAAAATTGAGGAATTTATTATATTCTATAAATAAGAAATTTTATAATATGATGGTTTGTAATACTTGCATTTAATAAGATTTTAATAATAACTTTATAAGGTATGATAAATTACAAAGTATATAAATATTGAATTGACTGTTTTACATACTATTTGGGTGCATTTATTAAAATAAAGTACAAAATATCATAATTTGACTAAGTAGAAAATGAACTTTAATGAAAATTTTAAAACATTTGTCACACTCTATAGACATCTGTGATTATGTTCACACTTATTGCCCATTTATTTTATATAAAATTAGTAATAATAACACAAATCATTGAATATTATAGCTTACAAGTACTGATTATAAATATTGCTTATACATATACTACTGCTTCAAGTGAGATGGGTGTCAGTTAACATATATAATTGGGTTCAAACCCATACTAATTCTACTAACATTAGCACTAGGTGAAGTGTAAATAAATGAGATGATATTTACAGCTTTAATATATTGAAGATCATTTACCTTTTTCACATGTATGTGGTCATGTACATTGGTTGTACAAGATGGAGTGGATGACTAAAAGGAGCTTGAAAGTCTGGGTTCAAATCCCCTCTAATTATATATATATACTTGAGCTAGAACAAATAATAGTTTAGCTCCAGAATTTAAAAAACTAATCACGTTAACAGATAGCATTTTAATTTAAAAATAAAAGGTATTAAAATAATATAAATGATTTCAGTAGTCAAAGAATATCAAGCATTTAATTATCTTGACAAATAAAAGAAATTGTAATCTGGAAGTAAATTATGCAGTTAATTGTTCAATTATATTGAAAGCATTGTTGTTAAGAGAAGGAGCAAAATTATAACTGCAGAATATTGTGTTAGAATTGTATTGTTAAATAGTATTTTAAGATGCAGATGTAAGATAATTACAGTTTTAGATCAAATCTAAAGATTAAATTGATCAAAGTTTATGATTGTTATTAGATAGAGTGAGATCAAATACATATAATGATATCATTGCTATAAGTTTTTTTTTTTTACAATAAGTTTGTAATTAAACCACTAAACATCACATGATCACTGTTTCTTAAGCTTGCTCTTAACTGTTATTAAAACAGGCACTGAGTGGCACTACTGTATGAAGAGTTTTGCTTGTTTTAATTAAGTTTATAATTACTGATACTAGATTTGTCAAATCCTAAATTTACAATTAGCTATATTTTTTTTTATCTCTTGATACCTTTCACATATAAGAACAATCTATATTATTTGTTATGTAAATGAAATAAAAACTTGAAACATCTATCTTAATCAATAAAAGAAAAGTAGCTCTCCATATTATTGACAACTAGTTTTAAGCTAGAGTAATTAATGATTACTGGTCATGTGTAAAAATTTCTATCCTTTTTATTTAAATCACAATTTTCAGACTAATTCCTGGGTTTTGCTTTTATCAATGAGATCTGGGATTTAATGTTGGAAGGAATACATATATGCATTCCACAAACATTTTTAACACCATTTTATCTGTTAAGCTTAAAACTTGAAATTCAAATTAAATAAAAAACTGAAAATATATAGTTTCTAAACTGATTTCAGCTTTGTACAATTGTTTAGGCAGGTTGACTTGGATTCAAAATCTTAAGCCAATTAGAATTTCAAGTTTTAAGCTTGATAAGTAAAGTGAAGTTAAAGATGGTTGTTAAATTTATATGTGCAATCCTTTCAAATATTTATAGTAAGAATTTTACATAAATTTGGTAATTATTAATTACTTTAATTTACATTAGATAAAATAGAGTGCAGAATCCATTTTATCCTTTTTATCTTTATTATCTCATCTATTTTGCCTAACATTTTTATATTTGTTTTGTATACTTTTTTATTCTTATTAATGTCTATATAAGCAATGGAAGCATAAATTATATTAGCAATAATCGATTACAATCATAATGGCAGAAAATATAGCAAACTCCACAAGAAAAAGCAAATATAAATTATGTCCTAATGCTATTTTGAAAATCATATGAATAGATTGAAAAAAAATCAGAATGATATTATATTGGTTGAAAAGATGATTCCTTCAGATCAGAAAGCAATCTTGAAATTGAATACTAATTTAATTTTCTACATTTTTTGAAATATTTGAATTTTAAGCCACACACATTTTTTATAAGAAATAGGAACAGTATTTACATTAAACATCACATGATCATCATTTCTTATGCTTGCTCATAGCTGTTATTAAAACAGATAAAACTCCCCATACAGTAGTGCCACTCAGAACCAAAAACACCAAAATGTATAGGGAGTGAACTGAATTCAGACCTATATGACTATATAAGCTAATGAGCTTGGATTGAAAATATTATTGTATTTTCAATTTTATTCTCATAGTTTTGTAGCTAAGTAGAGATAAAAGGTGGCTGCTGGAGGGTTGCATTAGATCCTAAGATCTAGATGCAGTGCTCTCAGATCCAAGGCTCCTCACTGATGAAAGCTAAAAACTAGTCTGGGGATATTGGGTGAGTAGGCACTAGATATAAATTTTATGCACAAACCTTCTAGCATCTATTGATTACTCTAGCTTGCACTGATTGGCATTACTGTATGGAGAGTTTTGCATGTTTTGATTATTTACATTAGATGAATCTCTAACTTTTTCAAATTAGTCTCTATCTCACACAAAGTACAATTTACCCTCTTCTTCTATGTGAATAATCTTTTTGTTGTACAGTCATTCTATAAATCTTTTTCAATAATTATTCAACTTATAAAATTTTTGTAAGTTTAATATGTATGCAGTTGGTTGCTTATTCAAGTGCTCAATGGTTTTGATAGCTGGCAGATAGTGTAATGACTTTTAAATTCTCTGGGCATAGTTTCTGAGAGTTTCCTGACTCCCTATTAGGAGAAGTCATAGTGCATTACATCACATATGAGAGTTAATAGTAAATAACCAGTAAAATCATGAATACCTCAGCTATTTTGTAGATTATGTTAATTCACTTAAAGCTAGGCAAATCAAGAGTACCTTAGCTATTTTATAAGTTATATGAATTCCCCTAAAGCTAAGTATTTTTTCTTATGCAAATGATTATATTTGTCTCTCTTCTTTCCTTTTTCAGTAAGTTAGTGAAGAGCCCAATCATTATGAGCCTCTCATGCTGTGTATCATCTCTCTATACAAACTATAACAAAATTTTGTATTTGTGTAATCATATTTTTATTCATCATTAACTACATCCCCAGCATTTTTGACCCCAATTCTTTTTTTATTTTTTAGCTGCCCTCAAGAAATAGATAAAACTATGGTGTGGATAGGCTTAGTATGCTGGCAGTCTTTAGCTGTAACCTTTTCTTGAAGCAATATAATCACCAATTAGTCAATTTAGTTTTATTCATTACTAGTGTTCTATAAATGTCCACACATAAATTCCTTTGTGATTTACAATAATGATGCATATAAATAAATTCTTTAATACTTAATGTTTGATACAGTTTGATTTAGTTCATACTCATTGTAATATATATAAAAGTCCGAATTTATCAGACACAGAATAAAGATCAGCCTGCTACAAGCACTTTACATTTTACTAGAAATTTCTATATTGATTCTGAGACAATAAAAAAAAACCTTAATTTTAACAATGGAATGGGATTGTTGTATTTATTTCATCATTTTATTATTCTATCATCATATCACATGCACAATTAACTGTATAATTTTTCATATTTTAATAATAGTAGTAATAATTTTATGGTAAATTGCTCAGAAGATCATATAATTATATTTTATATTGGTCTATTTCCATTATCTAATATGTTTATTGAATGTCTTTAGAAAAATTTAACTTTATTTAAATATTCCAAATACATTCAACTGTTAATAATAGCAGAATGTTTCAAGAGGTATTATTCTCCCCTCTTATGCAAGTGTTGCTGGCCTGACCAGTGACTGTACTAGCATGGTATTTGAACCTGGATCTTTAGATTCTTGAGTATTGAATTTTAAGATAATGCTCTTACTAATAGTTGAATGTATTTGGAATATTTAAATAAAGTTAATTTTTTCTAAAGACATTCAATATGCATATTAGATGATGGAAATAGTCCAATATAAAAATACAACTAGAATACCATCATCATAAACCTTCAGGAAAACATTAAGATTATATAATGTTTGACTATCTTACAAGCACATTGAGCATTTATCTGTCTAATTAAATTAATTTTAAGTTTTTTTGTTATTTCTAATTACATTACTCAGCTGAGATATGATCATGGAATCTTCAGCTTTAAATTTGCCACTTTATTACTACATTAAATCATACTGATCAATGGTAAAATCATTTCAAATTGTTCATTGCAAGAGCATACATTTAAAGAAACCCCAGTATTGACCAAACTTATCACTTGCCAGATGATGATGAATGTTTTTCAACCCCAGTTTTATCTTCTAGTTAATAATAGCTAGTTATCCATTTACTCAACAATATTGTATCATTATATGGATTAGATCTACTACCTAAAAAAATTAAACATGTTAAAAAAATTTTCAAAATATAACTGCTATTGTTTTATGAAACTTTTCTTAAAATAATCAAATGCCTGATTGATTAGGAAATTGTATGATACTCAAACGTTAGTAGTGACAAGATGAATTTCAATCCAGAAATCTTTAGTTCTTTTATTATTAAAAGTTAGTAAACTGCTGAACATCATTTTATAAAAATATTTCATCTTCCGTTGAAATAAAGACATTTTTTTTTACTCTCATACATTCTATTTTCATGGGAAAACCAATTCAATAAATTTCACTTATCCACCAAAATAGTGTCTGATTATCAAAAACCGTAGATCCCCTTTTAGTGAAATTGAGATCTTCAATGAGTTTATTGTTGGGTTTATGGAATTATAATCAAGTGATTAATTGTGAATAGGGAAACTGTCTTTTTTCCCCAAAGCTCTAGATGAGAACTGTCCTTTAATTGAAACATTTAATTGACCAATGAGTCTAAATCTTTTATATTTCCAAATTTTTATTTTTATTATTGACATTATTAATTTAATAAATAAAGGTAATACTAATGCTTTTTTTGGAGAAAATATTGCAAATATTAAAATATAGCTTTAAATACAATTTTAATGCTGAGCACACAAAATATGAAAATAAAATTATATGTTTTATTTAAAGGTGCATATTCTAAAATGCAGTCAACTGAACACTATTTATTTTTTGTTCATTAATGAGTAAATATTATTACTGAATTAAGTTTATTTAATTTTATATTTCTTGTTATTATGCTCGGTGCAAACCATATGTACATTTTTGGGTTTAAAAATGCTTTGCATTAAACATAATTATATAAAGTGTTTTCCTGAAGATTTATGATGATGATGATGTTTTAGTTGTATTTTTATAACTGGATTATTTCCATCATCTAATATGAGTATTGAAAGTCTTTCTAAAGACATTCAATACTTATATTAGATGATGGAAATAGTCCGATATGAAATACAAATAATGATATGAAATATATAAAAAAGAAGGAATTCATTAATAATATGATTTAGTAAAAATA
This sequence comes from Epiperipatus broadwayi, assembly GCA_028023455.1. NCBI lineage: Eukaryota > Metazoa > Onychophora > Udeonychophora > Euonychophora > Peripatidae > Epiperipatus > Epiperipatus broadwayi. Next base: position 257,206 of record JAQFVV010000655.1, read on the forward strand.
GAAAATCTAAATGTTTAAGTGTGTGTATTTTGAAACGTGCACATTTAAGATATATAATTGTGTATTTCTATTTTTTATTTTAAATGTAATGGTAGCTTTTTGACAAAGTGATCAGCATCAAAAATGTATTAAGGTTATATTTAATGTTTTCATTATTTTATGTGTAAAAAGTAGTATTAGTATTGCTTTTAATTTATTACATTTCAGTGATAGCTGTTTTTTTTTTTTTTTTACATTATTACTATAATATATTTGAACTATTTTTCACAGTTCATTAACTTTTTAGAGTCCTTTTTGTTTTTTATTTGCAAAAAGAAAGAAACATAAAAATTACTGATCAATAGTAATTATATACTTATTATTAAATAAATTAAATTAATTTTAGCTGTTATAATATGTTGGACTATTGCCAACATTTATCATCACATGTTAAATGTCTAGAAAATTTTAAATTATATTTAAACTTTTCAAATATAAAACATATATACACAAATAGACAATGCAGATTAGTAGAATACACAATGTTTTGATGGTATTATTCTTAGCTCTTTTTCAGGTGTTGCTGTTCTGACCAGTGATAAACCTAGCATAGGAATCAACCTTATATTTTTAGATTCTTGAATAGTGAATTTTAAGCAATGCTCTAACCAACTGAGTCTTTGACATAATAGCTCAGTTGATTAGAGAATTGCTTAAAATTTAATATTCATGAATCTAAAGATGTAAGTTTGATTCCTATGCTAGGTTTGTTACTGGTCAGACCAGTAACACTTGAAGAAGAGTAAAGAATAATACAGCTCAAAACATTGTGTAATCTAAAACAGACAAAGAAATGATAATCACGTGATGTTTATTGTATAATCTACTAACAAACCTGTATTGTCTATTTGTGTGTTATTACTAACAGCTGTTTGTATTTAAAAAGTTTAAATAAAGTTTAAAATTTCTAGACATTCAATATTTAATAATAGATGGTGGAAATAGCCAACATATTATAACACTAAAATACTATCATCACAAATCTTCAGGAAATTACTAAATTAATTTTATTTTCAGTATTGCTGATTTAAAATAAATAAGTTGCTTTCTTCGAGTCTTTCTTAAAAATAGTCAGATTATTTACTTTATCTAAAGACATTGATTTTTTTAAAAACTTAAACTAAGTGAAGATCAAATATAAGTTTAAAATATATTTGTTGATATAATTTTTCTTTTTAAATCCCTATATGAATTATGATGCAAAAAATTCTAATCAAAGGATATTAAGCATATTTGAAATGAATTAGATTTGAAGAAGCAATCTTAATAAGTTTTTTTAATTGCAGTTATTGTTTATACAGTCCCTGTATTACAGTAGACAAGAATAAAATACTGGCAATATTTCAATTTCTTTGTTCAGATTACTAGTTCACAAACTTTAAATATTAAGAATAAAAAGAAAAAATAGTAGTAAAAGTTCAAGGATTTTTTTTTTAGAAGATTTACATGAAGAATATTTTTAATATCACGACATATACATCTGTGTTCCAATTTATATATAATTCTAACAAATAGTATGTCACGTATTGTCTATTAAAATCCACAGTTTTTAATCCTGTCAATTAAAAAAACCTGGAAGAAGTATATTTTTGACAAAATTATTGATTAATTTTTAAAATTATAAATCATTTTAGAATAACACTATTTACTTTTTTTAAATAACTTTATTAACTAATCATTAGCATTTATAACAACCTGAAGGATATTAATATTGTTTTCATTCCAATAATGTATGATTTGCAATAAGTCTCAAAGAAAATATAAATAAGAATGTTTGTTAAAATGTAGTTACAAAAAAATTAATATATGTAAAGATACAGTGGAAATTGAACTTTGAAACAAGATTCGGTATTTAAAAATAGCTCTTATTGCCTCTAGGGTTTATTATTTTCAAATTAATTTCTGACCAATATTGTTAAAATAGTATCCATATATATATATATATAACAAGTTTCACGAAAATAAAATATTTCAGTTCATCTCAGAATAAATTCTGCAAACAATAAATTTTACTTATTTTCCAGAAAATAAACCATTCTGAATAATAATGTAGTAAATAGAATTTTTTTGTTAGTGGAAAAGCGAACCTAATTGAAAACTTCTAGGTTTTAAAAACAATATCATTCAGCCAAAAATAGATCCTTTTAATGTGAATGTATTATTGTATCTTTTCAATCATATTGAATAAAATAATTATAAATCTAGTGCTATAATATGCTAAGTATAAAAAAAAAAGTTCAAAAAGATAGGCACAGCCCTTCTTATTGTTTTAAAATCTTAAAAATTTAGTAATACTATTTCATCAAAACTGCCTGCAAAAGTTATTCTTAATTATCTTTCTTTGATTAAGATTTTCAAAATTTCTATTACAATTCATCAGGATCCTACTAAGGCAGATTCACCCAATATTGAAAAGATATCTTAAGCAATATGAATTCTCCACATTTTTTAGTTTTACTCTTGAAGTAAAAAAGTCTTCCTGCTAGAGGTTTTTTTTCTTCCATGGTATATAAAACATATTTGCTAAAGATTACATATCTTAATAATATAAATTTTGTTATGCATTAATATGTAAAATATTTATATCACTAGTGGTAGTAAAATTATCCACATTTTGATTAGGTTTTTTTGTTTTTCTGAAATTTCTATTTAAATCTATTTTTGTGAAGCTAGATTATATGAAAAAAATATTTATATTATTTTTTTTTAATTTTACTTGACATTAAATTTTAATTCTAGAATAAAGTATATTCTATAAAAAGGTAACTGGAAATTGATTTTTTTTCTGAGTTGCCTGCAGGTCATCTCTGAACCAAAAACATGCCATGTCGAAATATAGTTTGGTTAGTTCACAAAAAGTTTAAAGTGCTAGGATGTTTGAATCTTGTATTATGACATGAAATGTGGTATTGCATTTCATACCTTACCTATTCACATTAAATTTTGTTTAAATTGGATAAAACTGCTAATGAAATGTTTGAAATAATTCAAATGAGTTGAGAATACATTTTTAAGTGATTTTCAATATTTCTTTGATGACAGAGAGAGTATTATAAGACAATCTATGAAAATGTAAAATACATTGTCGTCTTTCATAATGCAAACCACACTAAGCATTTTAACATTTTTGTGCACCTTAACATTTTTGTGCTGATTAACTAACATATGTTAATTCAGGGATAGCATTGCAGACAGCTTGGAGAGGAAACCATCCACTTTTTTATTACTAGAACATGTGTATGTATATAGAGTATAACTATTTATATATATACATAATGCAATTTACATGTTTCAAATACATTTATTTATAATAAGATTGATTCAATTCACATTTATATTAACACCTGCACATCATATATATGAAATTGTTGAAGAAGTTTATCCCAAAATAATGTATCTTGTGGTGTTATTGATAAATTTTCTATATAAAATAGCAAACAAACAATGTTTTCATTATTATTGATTGAATTTTATATTACCATAATTTTTTAACATATATTTCATGTGAATTTATTATTAAGGGTTTCAATAATAATAATTAAATTTTATATGTCGGTAAGCTGTATGAAGTAGGCTGATTTATAGAAGATTTGATTTTTCATGCTTTAATATCAAACTAGTTGCCTTTATATTATTTACATAAGAAGAAAATTTAACATATTTGCATAGAAATAAGTTTCTCTCTGTCAAGCATTGGTGGTTGAGAGGTCAGCACAGCTGCCTTACAAGCAGTTATCTTGAGTTAGCGGGTTCGTTTCCTGGCCGATGCTATGACACATGAAAAAAAAGTTTCTTCTAGACAGTTAATTAAAGAATTGATCTGAAAATATACATACCCTGCAGAATGATGTTTTTTTGTGTGTAGCACAGCAATCTAATAAAAAGTCCATATCAATGCTTATTATTTAATTATTATATCTGAGCGAAAGTTAATGCTGCTGCAGGTATAATTTTAAATTAATAAATCCTATTGAACTTTAAAAATAAACTAACCTGTTACATTATGTACATATAATGAGCTTCCATAGCAAATCGATGATCATTTTTTTTATTAAAGGAAAAAAAGAATGTATCCAACACGCACATATATTAAATTAGCTGAAATTTTCATTTTGTCTATATATTATTTATTTGTTTTTTAAATCAATTGAATTAATTTTCCATTAAAAGAATCTTATTTGAAAATAGATTTCCATTTGATTTGTCTTTTAATTGTGTGCTTATGTTATAAAAGAATTTTATAAATTTTTCTGATTCAAACATTTAGTTCAATATCCAAATGGTATGTTTATCCATGATCTTAGCTGAAATTCCTTATTGATTGAGTACATTGAGGAATGGATTGTAGGTGGAAAAGGCTTAGCATACTTCATTTATGCAGTTTTACTTTAACATAAATATTATTACAGTAGCAAATTTTTATACAGTAGTTCACACAGTGCATTGTGCATAAAATCCTTATCTAGTGCCTACTCATCTAATATCCCCAGACTAGTTTCTAGCTTGTGGTTTTCATCAGTGGAGAGCCTTGGATGTGAGAGCACTGCACCTAGATCTTAGGATCTAATGCAACCCTCCAGAAGTCACCTTTTTACCTATTTAGTTAACTATAAAGCTATGATTCCAAGATGAAAATACAATAATGTTTGATTACTAAACCTTGCACTGAGTGGCACTACTGTATAAAGAGTTTGCTATTGTATTAACCTTTTGTGTAAGCATAGAAAATGATCATGTAACATAATTATTATTATTTATATTTATAGTATTAAAATTTGTTTAACATTAGACTACTAAAATATATTTTTTAAACATTTATACTACCAAATGTATTTAATACCATTTATTAAGAAAAGAAATTATTTTATAGTTAATAATTAAGTATGGGGGTGCTAAACATCATTCAAGGAAAATGCGCATGATCTTGGAGAATAATCAGCCTCTAAAGGAGTATTATTTCTTTCTCTCTTTCTTAGTTGCATTTGATACACTTTTGGTTATATTGCTTTTATTCATTAGATTCAGAGAACTTATAAAATTTGCTTGATATAATGAGTTTTTTGATTAGTTATTTAGCTATGAGTTAAGTTTGGTTCTATAATTAGGGTCATTCATCATATATTTGAATCAAGATATTGTGATTTATTGACTACTGCTTTATCTAGAGTATTTCTAATAATGTATGTATACGTGAATGTGGATTTGTTGTCATCCATTAAAACCTAATATTTCCATTACTAGGTGCTTTGGATAATATATATCATTATTAGATATGCTGAATATATGAAAATCTGTAACCATATTTGAATACCAATATTCCTTTTTATATTAATAAATATCTTTTTATCTTTTTGTTTTATGGCTGAATTTTATAAACATAATTAAATGTATACAAACAAGTTTCACAATATTACATATATAATATGAAATACAAACACAATGTCGGTACTATATACTGTATTGTCTATTGGTATCTTAGGGTTTGTATGTTTTAAATTTCATGTACTCATTGCAAACCCAAATATTTAACCTGGTCACACAACCCAGCTTAACTAAATTTTTTTACTAGTTGAGAACAGAATCAGTTTTTAATTTGTTTGTCATGCACCAGAATTCTATATGTGAATTTAATGGCCACCCTCCATTTATCTTTATTAATCACTATTAAATAAAGAAATGTTACATCCTGGAGAATTATACTTTTTAATATGGCATTGGCAATTTATTGGCAAAACAATATTAGTAGAATTTAAATAATATTACTCTAGTAATAATAAATTTAACTAGACAACAACATAAATTATATTCATAAGGTTTATTAATTCATGATTAAAATATTTCTAACACTAATAAGAGAATAAAAAAAAATCAATCTTAAATGGTTATTAAAAGTTAATGTTCTTAAAATTCAGATTTTCAGTAGTTTGAGCCAACATAGCTTTAATTGTTCAAGTATAGCATTGTGTGGATCACCATGCGTGGTTTTGTTTCTCCTGGAAGGGATCCATTGTACATTCCTACTACAGCATGGGGATGGGATGGGTTTCAAAGATTCAGGTATGTGATAGTTTCACTCACAGCTTTACTGCAACTTCAAGAAGAAATAAAACATTGGCAAATGAACTCTTCTCTACTCACACATATTACAATGATTTGGGCCATTGGTGAATGCACTTTGGTGTGTATGATCTCACAGAAAAAATTAATTTATATCAAATGGCTATTTCAGGTCATATATCACATCAGGCAAAAGAAGATGAAGATCTAAAATGCAAGATGCATAATGTATTTGCTTTTTATACCCCCTCCCTGAATTTTAGTTTGCTGTACACCTTTTAACTTTGACAAATTTAATGTCATTTTGTTTCCAAAGTCATCTTTTTCCTTTTTGGTAGAACATCTTCAATTACTGTGTAAGAATGCTGTGATTTTAACTTTTTAATGGGTTGCTTCATTGTAGCATGTCATATGCTTGTGTCAGCTGATTTGTTGAAATTTTGTTTTTTTTTAAATTGTGCAAAAACTATAAATATGATGTCAACAGAAATCCAGGCATTCATTGCTGCTTAAAAATCTTTTTGAAATGGCATATCTTGAGTTGAAATCAGATAAAATTTGAATTTTTTATTAATATTTTTAGTAATAAAATCACTTAATTTTTTTCTTTCTGCTGAGTTTACTAGTTTTCACAGAGAAGATAAGGGCAATTTTTTTTTAATCAGTCAAAGTCAGTAATAAAATGGATTAAAAATATGCTGATAACTCTTATTTCTAGGCTTTTAATATGATAAAAATGTAGTCATGGAATATCAGACATAAGTATTCAATTTTAATTTTTTAAGTATTTGAATAATATTTTAATTTTTTTTTTAATTATTTACTAAATAGTATATTAATGTGTTTGTATTTGTATTGGTGTGTCTGCATACTATATAAATTATATAATATTAAATCATTTATGCTCTTTATTAGACAATATATAAATTTGTATTCAAATATAAAAAAAGTGGTATATGTACAATGTAATTTTGGGTCTCTGATCCAAGTTTGAGGCAACCTTATTTTATAGACATAATGTTTCTCAAAAGGTTTAATTATTTATTAATATTTATTTGATTATAAGGGTATCAACAAAAAGAATTTCTCACTTTCCTAATCTATCTTTAATATTATATTATAGGTTGGAATACATATGGAGATAATTTACTACTTGAATAATAGTATAGCAAATAAAAGATAATGACTATTGATGTATCCTTCATATTCTTAAGTAGTTATTGCTGTTTTAGCAGTGAACTCACAATAATGACACTATTTTTTTTGTTTATTTGAGAATTATAAACCTGATAAAAAGATAAAAATATTTAATCATTATAATTGTCAAATGAATGAGTGTATTTGCATTTTTAATATAACCTCAAAAGTTATATTTTCTAAGATTTCTATTAAAAATGGTGCATTACACTTATTCCCAGGAGGCTGTAAAGTCACCAACCAAGGCAGCGGTTGGTGGCTGAAGGTGGAGGGTGCAAAGAATCCCTGATTGTGGACCCAGGCTGCCATTTGATGATGACTTTTTATTTAGGTACTTACAACTGCAGATCACTTTCAAGTGAAGGAAGATTGCAAGAATTAGAAGAAGAATTGTCTTATATTAAATGGGACATTATTGGACTTTGTGAAGTTAGAAGAAAAGGTGAAGAAACAATTGATTTAAAAAGTGGACATATACTCTATTATAAAGGCACACATATTGGAAATACAAGTGGAGTAGGATTCATTATAAATAAAAAGTGGAAGAACAATATTGGGGAGATTGATGGTGTATTGGACAGAGTTGCAAGATTAGTTATACAACTTAATAGCAGATACCAAATGCAGATAATTCAGGTTTATGCCCCAACAAGTTCTCATAGTGATGAAGTAGTAGAAGATTTTTATATGGATGTACAAAAGGCTTTTGATCAGAGTAAACAACATTTTAAAATTGTTATGGGAGACTTTAATGCTAGAATTGGTAGACAAATGAAAGATGAAATTGCTGTAGATAATTTTGGTTATGGTAATAGAAATGAGAGAGGACATAGACTTGTGGAGTTTGCAGAAAAAGAAAAACTTTATATTATGAATTCATTTTTTGAGAAAAATGTTAAAAGGAAATGGACATGGAAGCATCCAAATGAAGGTACAGCAGAATTGGATTATATTTTGACTAACAGGAAATACATATTTCAAGATTGTAATGTTCTTAATAAATTTAACACAGGAAGTGATCATCGATTAGTAAGGTGTAAGTTACGTGTTAATGTAAAACTAGAGAGACAAAAATTTATTGAGAAAAACAAAATTTACAGTTGATATTCCTAATCTTCAGAAACATTCTAATGAATTTAAATTAGAACTTACAAATAGGTTCCAAGTGTTAGGAGATTTTGAACATGATTCCGATTTGAATGAAATTAATATAAAAATAACTGATACACTTTTAAAAACTGCAACAAAGATAGCTGGTAGAAAAAAGCAGCAATTGACTAATAAAATTTCTACTGAGACTAGAGAATTTATGAAGAAAAGAAGGAATATGAAGGTATGCAAAAATGATGTATTAAAAAGAATTGAATATCTCGAATTTTGTAAAATGGTACGGAAAAGAGTTGAAAATGATATAAGAAAGTATAACTGTGAAATAGCAAGGAAAGCTGTAGAAGAAAATAAAAGTCTCAAGAATGTTAAACAACATTTTGGTATTGGTAGGAAATTTATATCTGCAATAAGAAAAAAAGATGGAATTATTACTAAAAAGAGAGATGACATCATGAAATTGGTAGAAGATTTTTATCAAGAATTATATAGTAATAAAGAACAAGTACCTCCTATATCTATTACATCTTCCAAATTTCCCAGAATTTTAAATGAAGAAGTGAGACATGCAATTAAATGTATGAAGAAAGGAAAGGCTCCAGGAAATGATGGAATTATAATTGATATATTAAAAGAAGGAGGTGAAGAAATAGAAACAATTTTAGCAAAGTTATATACCAAATGTCTAAATAATAAAGATGTACCGGAAGATTGGAAGAATGCAGTAATAATATTAATATTTAAAAAAGGTGATAAAGAAGATATTAGAAATTACAGACCTATCAGCCTTTTATCAGTTTTATATAAAATATTTACCAAGATAATTACAACTCGTCTACAGAGAACTTTGGATTTCCACCAACCAAGAGAACAAGCTGGATTTAAAAGTGGTTTTAGTACAATAGATCATATCCAGGTATTGAAAGAAGTCATAGAAAGGACAAATGAATATGAGTTGTCATTATGTTTTGGATTTGTAGATTATGAAAAGGCATTCGATTCTATACACATTTCTTCAGTGATTAAAGCATTGGATCATCAAGGTATAGATCCAGGATATTGTCATATTTTAAAGAATATTTATAAAAATGCAACAGCAACAATTAGATTACATAATGATACTGGAAAAATAAACATTGAGAAAGGTGTAAGGCAAGGTGACTCCATATCTCCAAAACTTTTTACAGCAGTGCTGCAAGAGTATTTTGTGGATTAAAATGGGAAACTAAAGGAATGAAAGTAAATGGAGAGTATTTAAGTCATTTAGATTTTGCAGATGATGTAGTTGTTTTTGCAAATAATGCTTCAGAGCTGCAGGAAATGTTGCAGGAGTTAGCAGATGAAAGTAGAAAAGTAGGACTAAAGATAAATGTTAAAAAGACTTAAGTAATGTTTAATCGATTTGCTCAAAATATGAAAATAAAGATTGATTATGAAGAATTAGAAGAAGTTAACAGTTACAAATACCTAGGTCAGATTATTAATACAGATGGAAACATTATGGAGGAAATTAATCATAGAATTAAACTTGGTTGGAGTGCTTTTGGTAGAAATATCTTGATACTAAAAGGAAATATGCCTATGTGTTTGAAAAGAATGGTTTTTAACAAATGTGTTTTACCAGTTCTTACTTATGGATCTGAGACTTGGACACTTAATAGAAGAGCAATACAGACTTCAGACCACTCAAAGGAGTATGGAGAGATGTATGTTGGGAGTAACAAGAAGAGATCGAAAACCCAATGTATGGGTAAGACAACAAACAGGTGTTACTGACCTTATTGAAAAAATTAAAAGATTGAAATGGAGTTGGGCTGCACATATTGCTAGAAGAAATGATAATAGATGGACAATTGAAATTTTATACTGGATTCCAAGAGATTGTAAAAGACCCAGAAAGAGACCACATGTGAGATGGATGGATGAAATAAGAAAATGTGCAGGGGTGTTGTGGAAAAGAGAAGCTAAAGATCGGAGAAGATGGATTAAACTTGGAGAGACCTTCATCCTGCAGTGGATTGATAATGGTTGATGATGATGATGACACTAGAAACTGTAGAAGAACCAACTTCAAAGCTCAATTTTAATTAAAAGATCTTAATCTGGATCGTGTGTATGTGTGTATTCTGAACTTAAGGTTTTAAGTTTAGTTAAGCATGTATCTAGCAGTGTAGTCTTATTCAATATGACAATTGGCATTGATAATCTCAAACATTACTTTGGTTTCTATTTATTCAAATTTGCCTTAACATCGCTCTTTTTTAATTAAAAGGGTATACTTGTTTAAGCAATTGCGATATTGTATACACCACTAACAAATAAAATTTGTTGCATTTGTTTGTTTTTCATATGCATTTGAAATATCCATACATATTTAAAGCATACAAAATAACATTTAAGTTGAGGATATTGATTTAGTTTATTATATAGTTATTAACTTATAAACTTTTATCTGAGAAATAAGATCATCCATACCAATTTTAGAGTTGTAATGTTATTTTTTTATCTTATTCTATAACTGCTAAAACAAGCATTTCAATTTTAGAATACTATTTTAGTATAACAGTAAGAAAAAATTAAAGTTGATATAATGATATTTGAGAGAATGAAATAATTTAAAATTCATTAAGTACACTATTAATTATCATACACTATTACTTTTCGGTAGAGGTTTACTTATTTGGAATATATATATATTGTTGCTGTTATTGTTATTAAAGTCAGTTTACTTATTTTTAAACGCGACTCCATATCATTTGTTTATGTTACTTATTAATAAAAGATCTCATGTTTTCCAAACGACCTAGAGGCATAACTAAATCTTCCATATGATCAGCCGAGTTAAAAATAACAGAAGGAGAGGTTTTAGGAAAAAGATATCTTAATTAGTGGTGGAGAACATATGTCTAAGAAGATAAATATGTATAGTTGGATCATTTATTAGATATTACTTAGTTAAGATTTTTAATTTTCTTATGCCTTAATAAAAAAGATTATATTAAAAATGTGTGTGCAAATAAAAGCGGAATTTCGCTTTTATTTAATCCCTCAATCCATATATTTCTAAATCTGTAAGTGAATTGTTTGCACTCAGATGATCACCCCTATTGACGAGGATTCAGGAAATGCTAATCTATGCAAATCTTCAAGATAACAAGTTTGAATAATGCTTTGAAAATGGTTATCATATTTAAATATTATTTTGTAGTACTGATATGTAAACAAGTCTGCCAGCAACCAGACACACCTCCAATCTACCCATTTCTCTAAATTATATATATACGCTCACGTAAATACATATATGTATTTATGTGTACTCACACATATGCATTTAAACACACTTTTAATTAGATCCTACACTAGTGCTCATTTTATACTGTATGTGATAATTTACTGTTTGTTTCTGCTATGTTTCTTGCATATGTTTATGTACTCATTCTAGTGATTATCATCTTTAACCATCTGGTTTGATACATCAGTTATTATCGGTAAACAATTTTAATTCAAACTACTGAAATATTCAGCCTATAAAGGAAAGATTAAAAAGATTGTAGTTAAATATTCTTTTAAGCTTGTACTAAACGCTTTTGCCACAAATATAACATGTGTACAGTTAACTAATTTATTGTTTAAATAAATATTGACTTTATATATTCAACTCATTGGACAAATAGATGTAAATTATTATGGCAAATACATTTGTTTTGTTACTTCTGTTGAACATGTTTAAAATATAATACAGAGTGATGGTCTATGCTTAAAAGTAATGCTGAATTATATTTTTAGAGATCTGAACACAATATCATATGATGCTTTTACACATAAGTTAAATTTTAAAAAAAAAATTAAATAAAAAAGTAATTTTTTAATTGTAGTACTACACCAACAAGCAAACTGGTATTTATAGTCTGACTGTTCATAAGGGTTCTCCCCGCTTTTGTTTGACTGTTTTTTTTCCTGTATGTTCTTAAATATAGCCCTATTGATGTTATATTCTTAAAAAAATTAACTTTTTACTTTGTTAAAAAATAATTTTTTTAAAATTAATTTTCATCTTTAAACAAGTTTAATGAAAAAATGCATAGGCTTTTTTTGTATAAATTGTAATATACGTTAAGTGCACTGAAATGCAGCAACTGAGAAGCTGAGCAGAGTAACAATATAATGGCTTAGCTCTTTTGAAGGCTTATTATGTCTTCATATTTATAACAGAATCAGAACTATTGGAGCTATAAAATCTGACTGGAGATCATACATCAATACCACCAAACACTTTCTCTCAGAAAATGCAGTCATCAGCTTAACAGAAAATAAAGGTACCATTTTTTACTCAGGATATATCCGAGTTCACCAACAAAATGCAGCTTCAAATAAATAACTTAAAAATTTATTACAATTCCCATGCATAACATAAAGCATAATAAAGATAAGGTTATCAGTGAATTATTACATAAATAGTGCAACAAGGCCTCAACTAAGAGCTAGTACTATAAAATATATTCGTCTTCAGCTATCTATCCATGAGTGTTTGCTAATGCCAAAGTGCACAAGTCTAATATACCCCTCAGACTCATGATTGACTTAAATTTTATTAAAACAGGCAAAACTCTCTATAGGTATTGCCACTTAATACATGTGATAATTATTGGCTTAAATTTGATTGTTGCTTTTTTTTTGTTTGTTTTTCTAGTCACATTACCTATAACATATTTCAATGAGCTTGATTTTTACAAAGATCTCAGTTTTCAAGACTTTCAAGATTATCAAATATGGTTTTTTTTTTATGTTTGAATTAAATTTGGTATTTCTCTCTAAAAAATTGAAGAGCAAAAAAAAACTTAATAAGATTACTTATAAGTAATGATAGTGTTATGTTTTTTATTGAGAAGAAAATGTTATTTAGACCTTTGCTAGATGCCTAATGGCAATGCATTATCTATTCTAACAAGACCCCTCCCCCCGCGTCATTGACAGTTCAAAAAAAATTCTTTATCTGTTAAATATATAAGTGCACTGAAAGTTTAAGCATCTTTAATCAAGGCAGAAAAACAATGTGCATAAAATAAGGATTATATTATTTTCAATCTACTGCATTTATTGCTATTCAATGCAGTTTTAGGTTGGAGTAGTATAGTATTTAGTTTTTTAGGAGCAAATTTTATTTAGAAAAAAATTAGCTTATGCCTCAAAAGCATTGTGTAATTTGGATTCATATAATGTTTCTTTTTTTTTCATTTAAAACTTAGTTTCATAAATGATTATATACATATGTATATGTATGTTAGCAATTTTTTTTTTTTTACTTTGGCTTGTTTTAAATGTGACATGTGTGTATAATGTTATACTAAATCACTTCTTGCACTTTAATTATAAAAAGTAGCTTGATAGTTTATAATTTATTTTAGTTATAGACTTTTCTAAAAATAAATTATTGCTAAATCACATAATTGATTTTGGATATTGATACATTAATTTTTAAAATTTAATTCATACTTATTTTTATTCTATAAGTTTTCTATTCAATTTTAATTTATTTTGTTTTTCTGCATTTTTTTTTTCGTTTTATAATTTTTTTTATATGTTTTTTTCATTAAATATGTTTTTTTTTTATTTAATACATATTCTTCCTATTATAATGATATCGCTTTTTTCAACCAACCATTTTAAATTACTAAAAAAAAAAAGACTTTTACTGGTTTATGGCAAAGAAAATGCCTTTCCAACATTCTCTCATACAAAAACAATAAAGAGGAAAAGAGTATTCATTATGCTTGCCAATTGTTAGGTAATGGGAGTTTGAATAGTTTTTTTTATTTTTGTTTTATACTCTTTACTAAGAATATTCAGATTTCCATTTACTAATAATGTTGATTAGTTAGTTCAAGAGTTCTCAAAGTGGTCGATATTGACCCCCAGGATTGATAGTGTCAAAAAAATTTGTGGGATTGATGACAGCAAAAATAGACTCCCTTACTATTGATATTTGTTTGTTACTCAAAATATCAAGATATGATTCCAATAGGTACCTAATTAAGAAGTAAAATAATTTAAAAGGATAGTGTCTTGATAAAAACACATTACATACCAAACTTGCAAATGAAAAAGTAAAATATGTCATTAAAAGAATCACATGTAAGAATGCATGAAAATATATGTAGTGCAAACATGTCTATGCATTATAAAAGTCATAGATCAATTCATAGATCACATGACCCTATCTCTTAAGCTTGGTCAGGGGTTTGGGGAGGGGTTCCTGACAGGGATATTTTAAGTGCTGGCTCTGGCTAAGCATTTATCATAAAGCTTGTAGAGGAATTGGCAATCCTCACTGTTTATGTCTATGCATTGTTTTATCAAATATATCAAAGTAAGTATGGACATGAAAACTATTGCATGTCTGCATTTGCTCACAATGGGATGAGACAATATTCGATATTAGCAAAATCTATCAGTCTGTACAGTCATGCTTACCTAAAACACTATAAATTGGTTTGTTTGATGTGATATGTACGTATTTATGATTTGAACTTTGAATATAATTATTTATTGAGTAGCAATACTGCAAAAAAGAAAATCAAAAGACACAGTTTATTTATTCAAGTTTTTTGAACAAAAATCTTCTGTTTCGAGTAAGTACATACTTTATTGTTTTATTTTTTATCATAGGGGCTATTGAAATTGCTTGTTAATAAAAGTTTGTTCTATTTTTTATGACAATAATATGAATGAACCAAAAAAGACATGCAGAACAGTTCAGCTTGAACTATTTGAAGCTAGGATTTGCCTTGTCATTGTCAAACAAACATTTACCAATATGCCTCATATGTAAAAAAAAAAAAAGTCTTTAATAATGATGCTATGAAACTATCAAAACTAGCAGATCACATGAGTAGAATTTACCCTGACAAAAAAAAAAAGATTTGTCATACTTCCAATCATTTAAAGACAAAATTTTGAAAATAATTGTGGTTATATATTACTGAACATGGAGATTTGAGGATGCAACTCACTAATTTAAAACCAGACATAGAAAAATTGTTGACAGATTAACAGATACACTCACCTTATTAAAATTCAGTTTTCCAAGCTAATTTATTTGGTATTATTATTTTTATAATTCTGATTAAAATATTTCATTGTTGTAATTTTATTGATGTTTAATTCTATCTAAATATGTTGATTTTTTTCACTTCTTTTTTATGTCTAATAAAGTGATTTCAATATTTGTACTTATTTTGAATTTACATATTTATTTCATAAATGTCAAAAATTTAAAAAAAATTTCTGCTCGTATTTTTTTGCTTTAATTTTCATTAATGCAGGTTTGATATTAAATGTTCCACAAAATAATGCCATATTTCATAGTCCTTTTATCTTTTTCAATCATTAATTACAAGTGATTAAAATAAAAAATTTGATATCTAGTGAAATATTTAATATCAAGTATTGTAAAAATTTATTAATTTGAGTAAGTAAAGTAAATGACTAGGGGGTTGATGGTTTTAAAAGTTTTTGGTAAAGGAATCTGCAGCCAAAAAAGTTTGGCAACTCTTGAATTAGCTTAATCAGCTGTTGGCCAGTTGACTGAGAATAAATTCCTAAGCCTTTTAAAAAAAATTCATTTGATCTGTATTTGAACCTTGTATTATAGACTAGGTAGTTGAATGCTCAATCTTTTCACAGTGGTTGAATGATTAAATAAAGTTTTATTTTTAAAAAAAAACCATTTAATTATAAAAAGTAGATGATGGAAATAGTCCAACTTATAATTATACATAAACTGACATCATTACAAATATTTAAACATATTGTAGGTATATACATAAGTTCAATCCTGGTAAACAATTTATTAAAATAAAACATTATATATATTATACCATTTTCCATTCTATACTTAGACAAACATAATATAATTTGTTATTTGTTTTTTTTAAGCTTTTATTATGGCTACAAAAAAGTCAAATTGATAAGAAGTGTATGAGAAGTTGTCCTGAAATTCAGACTTTAATTAACATTTTCAAAAATGCAGGTTCTAATTATTTAGAGTTCTTTATGGTAATTTTTTTATATAATTTATAAAATTATTTGCTATATTTGCAACTATTGTTTACTAAGTTTTAATCATTTTAAATTATGATTTTTTTTATTCCTAGACCCTTTTATTTTCACTTTTCCCTAATAGCAATGAAAGTACACTTTATTTATTAGAGCAAGTTGTAATAGAATTGGTAAGTTAATTTTCGAAATTTTAAATTCTAACCATCATTTTTTTTTAATCTATTATTTTAAATCAATGGAAATGCATTGTAGCCCAGAACTGAATGCAAACTTTGCTTAGGTTTTTTATATATTTTTTTTGCAGACTTTCATTCAGGTTTTGACAAATTATTGTCTGATCCAAAGTAAATATTACCTTTTTTTAGTAGTAGTAGTAGTAGTAGTAGTAGTAGTATAGTAGTAGTAGTAGTAGTAGTAGTAGTAGTATAGTAGTAGTAGTAGTAGTAGTAGTAGTAGTAGTAGTAGTAGTAGTAGTAGCAGTAGCAGTAGCAGTAGCAGTAGCAGTAGCAGCAGCAGTAGCAGCAGCAGCAGCAGCAGCAGCAGCAGCAGCAGAGCAGAGCAGAGCAGAAGCAGAGCAGAAGCACAGCAGAAGAAGAAGAAGAGCAGAAGCAGAGAAAGAAGAAGAAGAAGAAGAAGAAGAAGAAGAAGAAGAAGAAGAAGAAGAAGAAGAAGAAGAAGAAGAAGAAGAAGAAGAAGAAGAAGAAGAAGAAGAAGAAGAAGAAGAAGAAGAAGAAGAAGAAGAAGAAGAAGAAGAAGAAGAAGAAGAAGAAGAAGAAGAAGAAGAAGAAGAAGAAGAAGAAGAAGAAGAAGAAGAAGAAGAAGAAGAAGAAGAAGAAGAAGAAGAAGAAGAAGAAGAAGAAGAAGAAGAAGAAGAAGAAGAAGAAGAAGAAGAAGAAGAAGAAGAAGAAGAAGAAGAAGAAGAAGAAGAAGAAGAAGAAGAAGAAGAAGAAGAAGAAGAAGAAGAAGAAGAAGAAGAAGAAGAAGAAGAAGAAGAAGAAGAAGAAGAAGAAGAAGAAGAAGAAGAAGAAGAAGAAGAAGAAGAAGAAGAAGAAGAAGAAGAAGAAGAGGAGTTACTTATTAAAGAATATAATGAGTAATCTTAACATTTAAAACTTTTTTTCAAATAAATTATACTTTAATTATAATCTTTACCATGTAAACAAATTTTAATACAAACATGTAAGTGACAGACAGCTTTTGTTCATTTCTATTGTATATTGGTTCTTAGAATAATTTTACTGTATTCTATTGCTTTAAAATTTATAATACTGAATTATTTGAAAAAGTATTGACCATTCAGTTTTTCATCAATAGACTGATATCAGGCATTTTCTTTGCCATTTTTACCATCTGTCAAATTTCCTCTGCATTAGTTTGTGGCCATAAACATACATATATATTTGAGCTAATAATATCTCTCTGACTTCACAAAGCAAATTTCTCTCTTTACAATAACTTCTGGATCTCTTATATAACTATTTTTGTTGAAAACATCAATGTGTTTGCATTCTAATGATGATTTGTGCACCAATTAACTTTTAGTATTTTTATGATTATGTCTTAAAAATTTGCTTAACTACATTAAACAAAACTGATTCTTCTTTTTTATACCCTCTTGCTATAAGTAAGGATAAATGTTACATGAGTGCTCTAATAAACCACGACTTCCTGATTTATTGCTCTTTATCTGACAAAAAAAGACTATTCACTTATAAATAGTGTCCTGGTGACTGTAGTTATTTTGAATCAGTTATTTTTTATAGCATTAGAATGACTAATTAATATGAATTTCAGTTTATGTTCTTTATATTATGATATGGATATATGTATGTATGTAAGCACATGGGCACAAAAAATAGTTATTTAATATACGAAATAAGAATGTAATTAAAATGAACGTATTTATTAATTATTCATGAAAGCTTTAACATAATCTATAAGGTTTAATTCACAAAGTATAAATCAATACAGATTAAAATTACAAAACTCAAAGACTGATAAATCACTCCTCATAATTATTGTTAAGTAAACACATTCATAACTGATCATGAAAACAGAATAAAATAATTATTGTTAAGTAAACACATTCATAACTGATCATGACATTCAAGCATCAAAGTAACAGGATAACACAAATATTTAATTCAATTAAGCAGAATTTTATGACTTTCACTCAGACAATAATTGATTTATAATTTTTTATACTTCTGAATTTACCACTCACCATTACAATAAACATACACGTAGTGCGTTTTAATTTTTTTTATTCTATGCAAAACTAACGTTTACTCATTTAAAGAAAAAGCTATCTCGATAGAAAATTAAGAAATGCCATTAAAATTTTCTGAACTATTCATTTATTTCATAATTTCTGCAAAAAGAGAAGATAAAAATCAAAAGTTTAAAGAGATGTGGTGCATTGCAAAAGATACCTACATAATAAATAAAAAAGAGTTGTGTGTCCCAAGAAAATGGAACATTTGAATAAATTTGCATAAGGCACATAAGGCACATTATATTTAAATATTAGACTGATTCAACTGGAGAAGTTCAAGTGCTATGAATATGACAAGAATTGTCAAAAAGATGCTAATCAAATAATTTTAAACTATAGTAACTTTTCTGAATAAATGTTTGAAACATTTACATAGATATTTCCGCTATTGCTACTGCTACTGCTCTGCTACCATTACTACTACCATTGCCACCACCTCTGCTACTACTACCCTTACTACTGCTGCTGCTACTACTACTATGACTGCTATTACTACTACTACTATGACTACTATTTCTACTGCTATTGTCACTATTTGTGGTATTTGAATTTTTAAAAAAATAAAATTATTTTATTTTTAAAAAATGGTTTTTTTAATATTGCTTTAAAATGCTTGAAATTGATTCTTTTTAAAATCAGAGAATTTGTTTTTTTTTTTAATTACATGAATATATTTGGTGTAATAATTTATTTTAAAATAATTTAGATAAGCATATTCTGTGTAAAAATATATTTTAAGATATTAAATTTCAACAATAATCTTTAACAACAACAACAACAACAACAATAATAATAATAATAATAATAATAATAATAATAATAATAATAATAATAATAATATAGTAGTAGTAGTAATAGCAGTAGTAGTAGTAGTAGCAGTAGCAGCTGCAGCTGCAGCAACTTTGCAGTTGTTCATCTATCAACAACCCAGGTAAAAAGCTCCTGTTATCTCTTATTATAAAGTTTTGTATTCAGTTGATTGATAACTCATTTGTCCAATTTGTTTAAATTTGGCATTCAAAATTTACAAAATAATTAATTTGTCAAACGATAATTTGCTGAGTAATATAGTGAATTGATCAGTCACATGACTGGCATCAATTTCACTAACACTAAGTTCCAAATTTCAAAGATAATACAAACAGATGCTAATGCTAAATATAATATTTACCAGATCAATAGCAAAAGTAATAAAATCAAAATAGTTGTAAATAACAAAGTAACAATATTTCAACCATTTCTAATTTAACAACCAATTCTAATTTCACTAACACTAAATTCCAAAGTTCAGAGATAATACAACCATATGCTAATGCTATTAAAAATAACCCTGAACAGATCAATAGTAAAAGTAATAATAATCCAATAGATTTTAATAATAAAGGTAACAATATTTCAACTATCCCCAAGACAACTCCAAAATATAGAAAAATCACCTCTAGTGACATCAGAGAACTGGACCTCAATATTCAAGAAGCACAATCATATTCGCCTCTACAGTTTGGATCACAGATGCTCTTATGACAATCAATGACAAATTTGATAATTTGATCTCAAAAGTATTGTTTGCAATTTTTCAAAGATTTTTTTATTACAAGGTCCATAAATTTTATCTGCTATAGATATTAACATTTCTTTATATAAATTTCCTAGGCAATTATTATTTGATGCAATATCCATGCATGAGCCATGGGATATATACCTGACCATTCAATCAAGTTCTCTCAGGCTATAAAAAGGGACCAATTTCAAGCACAAATTAAATTACTTGGAAACATTGCCTTAATTACAATGGATCCAAATCACTACAATTGTATCATATGGGTGCTCACTCTTCAAGATTTTCAGGATAAGATGCAACTATTTGGCAAAGTTACAGCTTGTCATTTCATATATCTAAGGATACCCCTATATCAATCCCTAGTAACAGCTATAATTTCAAATTACAACAGCACCATGACATAAATCCAAACATAATTCCAACACATATACTTGATCAAGAAGCTACTCTATGCCTATATATCAAAGGATTGTAGTGCAATGTGCTATTTTCTAAACTTCACTTTCAGAAAAACTAGCTGATCACCTAAATCCCCAAATCAACAGAAAACAGCCAATATCAAATCTATCTATGAGTACAACCATCAATAGCCAAGAGTTTATCCATACACATATTATCTATTATACACACATATTCATCTTCAATCTTGATCCTATACCTATTTATTTGATAATCCATGAAGCAGGTAATGATAATTGTGCCAATAACCCCTGATTCAGATAATATTGTTTCCAACAGTCCTCCCAATGTTACAACCAAACAAAGTCATCACTACCTGACATAAGATTAATACTACCACAGAATTTTCTATTTATAAGCATACACATGACAATAAAACCACAACACATATCATGGAAACAATTTTTCTATGTTTATTACCTATATCAGCCATTTCTCTTCCCAACACTTTTAATGAAACAAAAAAAAACCTAAACATCCCCCACCCCCAAAAAAACTTAACAGATGTCAGTGATCTGTTGATACTGGACATGAACTCTGTAGAAAACAGTCATACCCTCATAAAATTGAATGCCCTTTAATTAACTCCATAGATTAATCTATCCCTACCTCTCATCAACTGCATAAAATACACTCAACAGTTGTATGGGAAACATTGTTAGTTACTGATCAACAACCATTATAAATTTATAATTACACAACCACCCTCCTAAAAATATCAGAGTTTACATCTACCCTGACTGATAATTAGAAATAATTCATCCTGAAAATGCTGATAAATGAAACTAAAAATTTCTGCACATAATGTTTGAAGTATCAAATCAGTATCTAAACTTTTTCAATTAAAAAGTGGATAAGCATTATACAATCTCACATGTTTGGATTGCTTGAGATGACCTTGCTGTTTACCTCAATAGACAAGGATTCGGTGCCTGGTCCAGTGACACACCTCTTCTTCATCATTTGGAACTGGAATTATTATCACTCCCAGCTTCCCATTCTCGTCATTCAAGATTATTTACTTAAGACTCAAATTTTTTGTTCACCACATTTTACAGCTATATTGCAACACTAAATAGCCTATTTGTATATATTCCTCCTAGTTCTACTATTATTTCAACCATTATTTTGATAATTAACTCTTTGCTTGCCTCTTCCCCATCCAACTGTTTTAATGAGGGATTTTAATCTTAATTATCACTCATTCATGTCAAAATAGCTTCATCTAATAACTTTTTTATTTATGAATGGTCAAAGCTTTTTCCTTTCAACTCTGTCATGATTCATAGTAAATGGCATGCTTACTCATCAATCTTTGCTTTTACTCACCAATTCTACATCATTAAATTCAACTTGACCTTAATTCTACTCCTTTTTTTGACCACTATAGATAATCTCTCAGTTACTTAGTTGCATAATATGAGTGCTTCTACCTCATATATCACAGTGTTTAACATTCTCTGAAACATTATGTTGTGGAAATTGGAACAAATAGAACTTGTCCAGCCCAAAGGTACCTTACCTTTATACATATAATATCATTCAATATCCAATATCTCACATGCAGTTTGCTCCCACCTTCTCAACTTCTGGCATTGTTTGATGAGTTGCATACATGGATTACACTAATGAATCCTGCACATCATACTCACCAACAATTTACACACATTTTTCCAGGCTTATCATAAAATCACAAACCAATTTAAAGATTATCTTACCATTAAAAAAGGATTTATCTTACTCATTAGCATACATGAACACAGGGATATATTCACTGGGTCTTAGACCACTCATCCACACTAACAATCCCTATGCTCCAAGTTGACAGTAATATGAGTGCAGCTATAACATGATTAAGCTTGTATATCAATATTTCAAACAAAGATTACAAATCCACAAACAGTCATATCACCTTCAGACTTATTTGGGATACCTGATACCAATAGCCCATTCCAAACCATACAATTTGGTGACAAGCTTCCCACCATAAATAACTCATGTCTCTCAAATTTCAGTAAAAATCCCTGCTTTTGTTTTTGCCCACCTTAGGCATTGTACCTCTGTGTCCAAGAAAATTACCTGTCCCAAAATATATGACATTAAAGGTCTATATAAATCTCATTTTCTACTCTTAGATTTCCATGGGACCACTAGGAATTAGGATATAAGTTGTAAAGTATCATCTAGAGCCACACATATTTCTTCTCATTTCCAATATGCAGACAGCAAAAAAGTTTTGAAGCATACAATGTGGTGACAAGCTTGTCACCATAAATAACTCATGTCACCCAAATTCCAATAAAATCCCTGCTTTTATTTTTGCCCATCTTAAGCACTTTACTTCATTATACCTCTGTGGCCAAGAAAATTACCTGTCCCAAAATATATGACATCAAAGGTCTATATAAATCTCATGTATCATTTACCAAAAAAATCAATCATAATTTCTACTCTTAGATTTTCGTGGGGCACTGGGAATTAAGATACTGGAAAAAACTGTAAGGTATCATCTAGAGCCACACATATTTTCTCTCATTCCCAATATACAGACAGCAAAAAAGGTTCTTTTGACATACAGATTGGTCTGATGTTTAAATTGGTATTAAAAATATGCTCTGATTGCAGTTCAGCTAAATATAGAGTCAGCGTTTGACTCTGCCTCTAATTCCGCTTTACTTAATTACCATCTTACTGCAGAGCAGAGAAATAGATATCACTCTTGATAGAAAAGTTCACCGTCATTCACCCTTATGCAATACATCTCCCAAGGATTCCCTCTTAGTGCACTATTCTTTATTTTTTTCATAAATCTACTATTAAAACATATACAACAGATATTTTTGATATCTAAATTAAACATGCCCACCAATACATCCTATACATAGCATACATGTATGATTTCACCATATTCCTGCCATCTCATAAACATCTTTCTATATTGCAAATCATCCTCAGTCAATGTTCTGCCATGTATAAACTTAGATTTAACATGAGTAAAAGAGCATCATGATTTATATACGCCAACAAGCCATACACTCAACAATTTCAAGGGAAAGCAACCTCTTTCTTAGGCTTCCCGTTTTACATCGGTTCATGATAAAGAATACCTTACAAAAAAGTTTTAAAAAATGCAACCCAGATTAACAACTTCCTCTTCAAAGCTTATATCTTTCTTTTATGCCAGAATTTACTTAGTTAATATATGCATAATGAGTAAGATTAGATATTATTTGGATATTATTAAATTTTTAAAATCGCTTAATTGTGCCATCTTCTCCTTTTGAAAAAAACTACTATGGACAAAAAATACTGTTTCAATCTCAGCTAAGAGTCTTAGTTGCCCACATATTAATAATGAACTGGATCGTCACAAAATCAATTGCATCAAGTTCCCAGCACTATGATTGCTGCTACAAGTAATCTACATCTCAGCTTTATTTCTCATCATACATTACCAATCAATCCTATCAGCAATCAACATTCTCCATGACTAATAAATACACATGTTTCTAAACATATGCTAAACAATATCTGAAAGCCAACAAAGATTTTCCTTCTCCTATGCTTGGTATCAATAACTACCAGCTGCTCCAGTCCTTTAAAAGATGATCCCTGGAGCCAAAATTTTTCATTTTCCAGTTCACTTCATGCATTTGTCAATATCTAATTTTCTCCAGTATTACCATCTATATAAAAATATAAATCCATTCTGCACCTTATGTCATGCAGCAGAGGAAACTCAACAACACCTCTTCCAGCAATGTCAAGCCCTCAACCAAATCAGGATCATTATGCTAAAGACATAATTGCATCTGTACAACAGTTAATTCGATCAGTTTTATCTGTACAACAGTTAATTTAATCCTATCAGAAGATACACATACTCCCATAGAATGTGCAACTTTTATGCTGTATTCCTTCTTGTGCACTCACTACATCTTCACCATTGGCACAATACTAGAAGAAACCCAGCTACATTCATCAACAAGATCCAACAAATCAAGTCCTGGGACAACAATACTGCTCCCTTAAATATTTTTGCTGCCATCTCACTACTAAAATAAGTATCCTATCTATAAATATGGTCATAGTTCAACAATAACCACCTTAAATAGTATTTAATGGTTCCATCCATTACTCTTAATATAGTTTACCTTCACTAACTGCTTTCAACACTGTACAACACCAGACTTCAAAATTTATACTCCATCTAGCTGTCATTATATGTAACTCTATTCTGAATTGACCTTGTTCTCTATACATTACTGATAGCTTTGATTATAAGTCTTCTTATTGTAGTCACTGATTAACAATTAAAAGAACAATAACACTGGTCATCAAATTTAAACTGTTTTGAAGTAACATTGATTAAAAATTGCTGTATATATAAAGTTTTTTTGTGTTTCTAAATCTGAAAATGGTATGCTAAATACTGTAACATATAGTTTTTTGTTATAGGGGTTGGTGGTCAAATAAAAAAATAAGAAAAGATATTTTTGCAATGTAATGTTTGTTTAATAAAAATATGTAAAACAAATTTTTAAGATATTTGACTCATGTGCAAAAAAATTATAAAATGTTGCATGAAGATACCAAACAGTGACAAAATATCTCATTTTTTCTTTTATGTTAGTACAATCATCTCTTTTTAAAAACCAGCAATAGTTACGCAACATGAATGGGTTCCAGCATCTTTGATATCATATTTCCATTGTTCTGGTATCCTGTTGAAATCTCTCTCTCTTTGTTCATCATTTAATTTTGCAGAAAAAATCAAAATCGTACCAAAAATGCATTTTTTAAGAATATGTCATATTATAATAGTTCATAAGCTTTAAAAATGTATCTATAAGGGTTTTATACTTCTCATCTTTCTTATTACCCAGAAATCTTTTTACTATACTTACAAAACAGTTGCAACATGCCAATTCTTTGTCATTTATTTTTTTTTTGAAAAAAAAGAATCACTTAAAAGTTTTCTTATTTGGGATCTGATAAAGATGCCTTTTTTTCACTTTGCATCACTTAACTGGGGAAATATTTGTTTAGATATTTGAAACCATTATCTTCTTTGTCCATAGCTTTAACAAAGTTTTTTATTAGTCTAAGTTCAATATGGAGAGGTGGGAGAAGTATCTTTTTGGGTTAACAAGAAGAGCATATTTTATGTTTGCAATACCTGATTCAAAAGAAGTTCTATGAGGCCAATCTTTCTTCATAAAATGTTCTTGTATTGCTCGACTATCCCATAGACACAAAAAACAACAATACATTATAAAAACTCCTTGAAGCTCTAGTGATATATTTAACATTTTTAAATCTCCACAAATATTTATCTGATACTGTTTATATTTAACTTGGAATTAGTATGGTAGCTAAGTTATCATAGTTTTCTTTCATTGTTACTAAATGGGCTAAAGGAATAGATTTTTTGTCTCCATAATAAAGCAAGACTGCTTTGAGACTGTATTTAAATGAATCTATGAAAATGCACCACTTGGAAGGTACATGTTCCATATTAAATTCATTCATTAAACCATCAATATCTTAACAGACATATAGCAATCCTTCCATTCCATAAAAACTTGTTTCATTTCATTTTTGGTAAAGTGAAACACATAGATTTTTATCTAACAGGTTCCACTGTTGAAATCTGGAACCAAGAAAGTTCACTTTTTTTGTCAAACCCAAGTCATGTACCAAATCACTTAATTCATTCTGTCTTATTAAGTTAGGTTCACTAGTAGTTTGTAAAAATGTAGAGTCATTACTGGTATTCTCAGGAAGTTGTGGATCAGATCATGATGAAGAATTAGAATCACTGGAAAACATAACATTGTCAAAGTTTAAAGGCACAATCAGCATTGGTTATTCATGGCTATAAGGAACTGGCCTTAGTGCAGAAGACCAATTTGGATACTCAATTTTGTACCTTTGCTTTTTTTTGAATATGCTTCTGTTTTAGTGATACAGAAATAACAATCCTTTACATAAAAAAGGTTCCCTTCACACCATGCAAATTGCGTAGAATTTTTCTTGTGATGCATCCACTGCAGTAAATTTACATGACAACTCACACAGCAAACCTGAGAGACACAACTTTTATCTTGATCACCAATTTTCATTTAAAATATAAAAAATAAGATTTGTTCCCATATGTACTAACACTTATTTGCTGGATTTTTGCAACATCAATGACTAAAACTTGCCATTTTATATAAAATAGGGGGAAAACATTTAACTGTTCACAAGATAGAATCAAACCAAATTTTCACAAATCTATAAGGGGCCTTAACGGTTTATAGAATACATTGTAAATATCCATGTTATCTCTCATGGTAATTCTTTCTATATTGGGTAAAGCCAGGTACAAATAATTTTAATAATCCCATCATATAAAAAACAAGAAGGTACTCAAAAATGGGACATGGTAGGACATTTGTATGAAAAGAGGTTTTAATAACTACCCACATAAATAAAACAAAAAAGAGCATTTTATTAATGTTACAAAAATCATGTTGGCCAGTGTAATCAATATTAAGTAAGTGACTGTAAGTAACTTCCAATATGATGCCAAATTTTAAAATCTTAGGTCATATTTATCTATTTATAAAGTTGAGTTTTATATTGAACTGTTTTTAAAACTTTAATGATTAAACTTGATGTCCATCTCTGTCTCCAAAACAGCATTTGTAAAAAATATACCTTGAAACATGATTAATGTAACCCTTAAAATGTAATCCATATAAAACATGTACAACATATTGCACCATAAGCATTACCAAAGTATTAATAAATATTATTGTTGAAACATAATAATAATAATAATAATAATAATAATAATAATAATAATAATAATAATAATAATAATAATAATAATAATAATAATAATAATAATAATAATAATAATAATAATAATAATAATAACAATAATTAATAATAATAATAATAATAATAATAATAATAATAATAATAATGGTGATGATGATGATAATAATATAAATGTATGCATTAAACATTAAGTTTTTTATCTGAAGAAAGACTCATAAATTTGCCAATTAATTATAGTCACTCATTATAAATCTATCTTGATGCAACATTAATTAATTAATTGATCAAACATTAATTAATTCTTTATACCAATTTTTTAATTGTCAGTCTGCTATTCTGCTAAGAAATTTGATTGATCCACAACAAAAACATTTAATTTTCTATTTTTTATTTATAAAAAGTGGTATAATACAACTATAATATTTACTTTTATATATCAATATTAAATATGCTTAATTAGTATGTGCATATTAATATTGTACTATGTTGTTCATATATTTATTTTAAAATATAATAAAACTTACAAAACAAGTTTTTGAGTTAAAAAATATACCATTTGTATTTACATTTCTTTTTAATACTAACTATAAAAAAATAAATATTGTTTGTTTTTTTCCCTTATAGCAATTTTACTTAATCACTCTTAAATTGTTTAGAAAAAGAAAGATGTCCTTTTTAAAAAATGTATTTATAAATAACTAGTAAGGAATACTTGTCAATATTTTTTAGATTTTTTCATTTATAAATTAAAAATGACTTTTAATTTTTTTTTCAATACATTATATGTATTGTTTGTTCTTTTATTAATTTAAAACCAAAAAATATTTTTAGCTCACACCTGATTGTGAAATTAATAAACTGTTTAGTGATAGTTTCATCTCATCTAGTTTTAATAAATTTGAAAATAAAATTGATTTAATTGTAGAATAGTCACAATAATGAAATTATTGCTAAATTTTAAATATTTTTTATTTATTACTTCTTATAACCTTAACAACTTAATACATATATTGTACAAAACATAAAACAATTTATATTATACTTATAAAAAATTCACTTTATTTATATATTGCCAGATTTGTGAAAAATTATTTTTTCCTAATCCATGATGGCAAAAAAATTGAAAAACATTATTTCACATTGTTAATGTTTTTTACATTTTTTAAGTGTATTTATAAAATTAAATGCAAATATTATTCATAAACATTTGTTTAAATCTAATTTAAATTTCCAAAGCATTTATTAAGATGCAAAATAATAACAAAATAATATTTTATACATCAAAAAAATTCATTGAAATTTTATATATTGATTAGTTGTTTTGTTTTTTAGATAAATGGAGAAAATGCTAAAAAAGTTGTTTCAATTATCCATTCCAAATTATCAAGTATTATAAAAAGTATTGATATTAATGAGTCACCAATTTTGGGTAAAGCCAATTATAATTTAATTATTATTAAAATTATTTTATTTTGTTATTTATGTTAAATATTTTACCAGATTTATTAAATGTAATTTGGAAATAAATAATTTAATTTTAATATTGCTTTTTTTATTTAAAATATTTTTGTGTAAAGTAGTCTGAAGTGCTTAGGTTTAAATAATACTTTAAGCAATCCATATTGTGTTATATTATAAAAACTTCATCATTGTCATTATTAGCTATAATTCAGAAAAACAGATTTTACTTTTTTTTTTAAAATTATATATCTTTTCTAATAGATTTTTTTCTACTTTTTTGTTTTAATGTCCATATATATAAATGTGCAAATTATCATAATAAATTTATTGGAGTAACATCAAGTTAGTTTTTACATGTTATGCATAAAATTTAAATATATAAGACTTTTGTATAATGCTATATATTTTTATGGATTATTTAAATTGTTTTTTATAAAGAAATATTAAATTGATTTTAATATTTAAATGAAAATATTAGCTAATTTTTTATATTTATATTACTTTTTTTATATGCTATATATTTTTAATATTTTGAATAATCCAGAAAGTCTATTGTACCTTTGCTTATTTTTATTGATATAATTCTAAATTTTATATAATTTCTTTTTTTTTCATTTGAACTCAATATAAGATTAGATTTTTAATTTTTTAATATTTTTTAATTAAAAATTATTAATATTTAATTCCTCAATGCATTAATTTTATAAGATACATTCTTTAAGCTTATTAATTTAATTATAGGCAAGACAACAAAAAGTAAAAAATGAACTGGTCTACCTTAAGAATTATGTTTTGACATCAAATCAAAACATACAGATTAAAAATTAAAAAAAATATTACCAAGTACAAGAAACAAAAACAAATATAAGGTAAATTAATATATTTTGATCATTCAATAGAGAATCTCAGCATGAATTGAAAATATCACTTTTACAAAAGTTAATATATAGACTGAGAAAGGAGACCAAGAAGAAAATAGCTTGGCAAAATAAAAATTCAATTAAGGTATCTTATCAAAAAGTTGTATTCAAAGCAAAAAACCAAGATATGATTGGATAAAAGTGGAATCAGTTGAGGTATGAATGCAATATAACAGCACAATTTCATTGAATCCATATATTCCTAAAAAGATTCAGTATTTCTGAAACATGTCACCACTATATTTTAAAACTTCTCCAGGAATTTCATCAGAGCCTGCAGTTTTCATTTTTAAATTACAAAGAGTTGTTTTGGCTTCACTAAGCTGCATATTTTTCTCCAGTTTTAAATGGGTAATTAAAATAAATATATCTATTAAAAATCAACTCATTGCTCATATTATTATTTAAAAGCTAATCAAAATACTTCTATATGTTCAAAAAATCATACTATTTCTAGATTTAGTAGGATTATAAAAATATTTTTCAGGTTCTTTTGTTAGTTTCAGTGCATCAAAAAAATCTACAATGACCATAATTATTGAATATCTGTACTCTTTTTCACATCCACAAATCATTTTAAGCCATTTTTCCAAATCATTGAACTTTTACCTTTAAATTGTATTAAATTCCACATTTAAAAATTATCACATTTCCATTTAATTAAATCACTAAGGTCATTAAAAAAAACCCAATCATGAGTTTTCTTTTTAATGAATTCAAAAATATATTTGCTTTTTTTAACCATATTACACTTCTTAAAAGAATTTCATGCCCCAATAATATGACAGTTCTGAAAAGTCCATATTATCAATTATAGTGTTTAATAATTGTTGAAATTCAAAACATATAATAGGTACTTCTAAAGAATGGCCATCTAATTTCCTATAAATATGATTGAAATAAAATTTTTTTCATACAACTATCATTTTCCATATACGTCAATTGCATCAAACATCTTTTTTTTTAAACAACAGTCAACATTTTGACTATTTTATATAGTCTTTTTCAAGGAACCCTAAAAAATAAAAATACAAATATATAATAATAAATATCACATATTCCAAACAAATGCAAAAATATTAAAAAATACTAAAAATTCTCTTTACCTCAAGATCTTTTCTATTACAAACAATCTCAGCTTAATCAAATTTTTTTGCATTTATATACCCATCCAAAAATACATTTAAAATATTTCATTAACAACCCTATTATTTTCTTTTTTCTTTTCTATTAATATCCTGTTTAATTCAGGTTTAATTTCACTAATGTAAATTCCTTCCTTTATCATTTTTTCATGATATCACTTTATACATTCTAAAGGTTTTATTTCAAAATCTTTATGTTTAAATTTATTCATATGATTGTAAATAGCAGAATTTTTTATCACTTAAGTGCTGTTTTAATCTACTTTCCAATTTAATTTTTGTAGTCCCAACATATGACATCTCTATATTATTTTTAAAACAATTCAAACATTTTATTATGTAAACTGAACTCATAATCTCTTGATTATTACATTCCCTATTATTATTAATTTAAAAATTTAAACTTTTTTTTTATAAACTGGATAAATGAAAACATTATATTTCTTATTAATCATTTTAAATAATTTTTTAACTTTAACAAACAAATCTTTGGATATATTGAAACCAATATAAATTTCCTTTATTATTATTATTATTATTATTATTATTATTATTATTATTATTATTATTATTATTATTATTATTATTATTATTATTATTATTATTATTATTATTATTATTATTATTATTATTATTATTATTATTATTATTATTATTATTATTATTATTATTATTATTATTATTATTATTATTATTATTATTATTATTATTATTATTATTATTATTATTATTATTATTATTATTATTATTATTATTATTATTATTATTATTATTATTATTATTATTATTATTATTATTATTATTATTATTATTATTATTATTATTATTATTATTATTATTATTATTATTATTATTATTATTATTATTATTATTATTATTATTATTATTATTATTATTATTATTATTATTATTATTATTATTATTATTATTATTATTATTATTATTATTATAATAATAACTTTAGTGCTTGGTGTCAGTCAAATAATATGACAGTTAATTTTGATAAATGTTCCTTTATGTCTTATTCCAAAAAATCTGAAGTTTTACAGTTTTATTATTATATCAATTCTCATAAAATTATTTCAGTTAAATGCCAAAAAGATCTTGGAATTATGTTTTCTTGTAATGGATCTTTTATTCCTCATCTTGAAATGATTGTTGGTAAAGCTTTTGTAGGTTATGGGTGCCATTCTTAGACATGGTTATCAGTTCAGTAATGATACTAAATGGAAATTGTTTTTTTCATTGGTTCTTCCTATTATTGAATATGGTTCAATAATTTGGAACCCTAGTTCTTTGCAAGGATGTAACTTGTTGCAGTCTATTTCAAAGAAGTTTTTCAAATATGTTTCTTGGAAGGGTAAAATGATTAATCTTTCATCTAGACGAAAGTATAGGGATTTGAAATATTTTTATAAAATTGTTAATAAACAGGTTATTTTATCAGATATAGTTTCAACTATCTCAGTTAGGTCTTTGAGTTATGATACTAGGTCTACTTGTGTATATCAGATTCAAACATGCCGTTCTAATATTCTTAAATTTTTTCCTTTATTTAGGTTACCCTCTTTATATAATCAAATTGGGAGTAACCTTAATCTGTGTGACATTGATTATAAGAAATTTTGTAATCTTGTTAAACTGAAATGTGAAGTTTGATTTTGTCTTTTAAATTTTACTTTATTATGTATACATTTATATTTTCATTTTATGTTATATGTTTTATTTTCACTTTTATTGTATGTGCAAGCTGTAATTGGCTTTATGCTGTTGTTTAGCACTTAAATAAATGAATTGAATTGAATTATTATTATTATTATTATTATTATTATTATTATTATTATTATTATTATTATTATTATTATTACGTTTCAATAAAGGCTTTATTGATCTCAATGGTTTACATAAGTTTACATCTAGAAAAATTTGAAATTTAACATACAATGAATAATATTAGGGTAAACACATATAAATGAATTTAGTGGTTACACTTTGTGGTTAATGGACTATAACAATATAAAAATTAAAAAAGCAAAAATAATCAGAGTTCTAACGTTTGAAAAGCTTATTTAGTTTTGTCCGCATGTCACTTTGAATGTTAGTTGTATGATAGTTTTTCTTTGCAGCATTCACAGCATTGATGGTTGTTTTAACAATGACCATGTTGCTGCATATAAGTGGGGGTTGGTTATTATTTTATCTCTATTTCGAATGTGTAGCAGTTTGTTGCTAAATGTAGCTGGGTGTTGTCTGGTGTTATTGCCAATTAAAAAGTATATCGGGTGCACCAATACGCATATAGAACGAATGTGGCTGCCCTAATGTGCTAGGTATTGATCTTCCCTGAAAAGCATCTATTATGTGATTAATGATTGTACCCGGTTTTCTGTAGGTGTTACCCATCATCTGTCATGTTTGGTTAAGTGCTACACATTGATAAATAAAGTGGCCCAGTGTCTCTTCTGCTCGATGGCAGAGTCCACAGAAGGGGTCAATAGATATATACATTCTTTTATGATAAAGAAAGTGGGTTGTTGGCAAGGCAATGAGATTGATTTTCATGATAAAATCAAAGTATTTGGGCTCTAGAGCCCATTTTTTATATTCCTTGAGTAGTCTCTTGTTGTTAATTCCTATCATAGGTTGTATCACATTAGTATCTGCTTCTCTGTTTATTAAACCATAAATATCTCAGTATGAATACTTATGCAAATACTGTTCCTGGAATCTTGTCTGTGGTATATAATGTTGGTGAAAAAGGAACCTTTTGGAGGTGGTCTATCTGTTGGAGTAACTTCTAGCAAGTGGTTAATTTTGGGGTATTTGGCAAGTATTGTGATTATTGAGTTCCTTAACTTCTGTATATGAAAAACATTGATGTTGTGCAAGCCAAGTCCATTTTTTATTAGAGGTTGGCTAAGTTTTTTTGTGGAAATTGCTACTGTGTTTCTGACCCAAAGTAGTTTATTATATATGGTTTTAATTTTTGAAATGAACCCCTTTGAGAATGAAATAACCGGTACATAGTGAGTTATTTTGGTTGTGATAAGCTGGTTAATTAACTGTACTTTGGAATATAGTGAAAGATATGCCTTGGACAAGGAGTTTATAATTTTTGTGGCTTCTTCTTTAAGTTTATTTTGGATATGACATCTCATTCCTGTAATTCCCATATGAAATGGGAACCCAAGGAAAGAGTTTGGTTTTGATTTGTAAATTGATGTACATGGTTTACCAGTGTATAGAGACCAGGCTGTGGTTTTTGCTGGATTAAATGATAATTCATATTTTTGTAAATATTCTTGTAATATCTTTTGGAGTTGCAGTATTTGTTTTTTTGATGTTAGGAATATGGTAACATCATCCATATAGGCGATGCATGTAGTGCGCTGTGTTGTGTCTGGTATCTCGATCCCAGTAAATGCATTTTGTATGCTTTTAATAAGGGGATTGATGTAAAATATAAACAATAGTGAACTAAGAGGGGATCCTTGGGATATAGATTTGGTGGGTGTGAAAGATGGTGAGTTTCTTCCATTTAAAGTTATATGGATCTCTCTGTTCAGAAGCAGGTTAGCAATTATATATAGATGTGTTCTAGGAATTTCTGTGTCTTTTAGCATTTTTAGAAGTGTGTATATATTGACTGAGTCAAATGCAGCTTCTATGTCAAGCTGCACAACAACGGGTCTGTATTTTTTCCACTGTTTTACTGTTGCTAGAATTGCTTTGAAGAATAAAGCTGCTTCTGTTGTTGAAGAGTTTTTCTTTGCATATTGTGCTTCGGAGATAAGTGGCATTATATACAGTTCAATTTCATCTTTAATAATTTTCTCCATAATTTTGATCGGCAAAGGTCCCATAGATATTGGTCTGAGGTCTGTAATAGGTGGAATAATTGCTTTCTTTTTATTATATGGTACTATGGATATTGGATAGACACCCTCCATGGGTTGAATTTGTTGTGCTAGATGGTTTGTTAACTGACACAAATATTCTGTTGTGAATGTGAATTTACTTAGATGCTTTAATACAAACAGTGGAACTCCAGGTCTACCTGGATGGCAAGCGTTTCGAATAGTATTTAGTTTTGTTGTGAATAGATCTTTTGTAAATGGGGTTTTTGTCTCTGGTGGGCCAAACAGATTATGTGGTATTTTATATGGTTGTCTTTCTTGTAATTTCTCTTTAAAATATTCAAAAATTGGCATAATCATATTGTGTCCTGCATATGTTCCACTATTTGTATATAGTGCCATTGGCACTTTTACATCTGGTTGGTTCCCCAGCGCCCATCTTATATAATCTCTTGTCCAAGTGTGTGGCCTGGTTAGGCATACCTTGCTTTTCTTTATCTTCAGATAGCTTTTGAGTTCTTCACATGCTTTATTGTATGCATGTGTAAGCTTGAATATATACTGCTGGGTGCAGTGTGATGGGTTAATCATGATTATTCTCTGGTGTAACTGATCTGCCAGAGACAAAAGTCTTGATGGTGGAGGTTGTTTTTTTGTTATATGGTTGATGTTAAAGGACAACATTCCCATAAATGCTAGATATTTCTGGACCGGGTTCAAAGTCATATCTTTGATTTTGTTTAGCATTATGTAGGTCTCAGAGTACAGAAATTCAGGGGTTGTTTCTGGGAGTAAAACTCTTATTGTTCTTGTAAGTGGAAAGGGTGATATTTGAATTTGGGCACAGTCAATTGTGATTATTTGAGCTGAGTGATCAGAAAAAGTTGAGGTAGTTAGTTTTATTTCAATAAGGTGGTGAAGCATTGGAGAATAAAAGCACAGATCAATAAGTGAAGAGAAGTGATTATTGTGGAAAGAGATGGCATCATCTGGCAAAAAACCTTGGTCACTCATTAGTGGTATGTTTATTCTGTGAAACCAACATTGGGTAAATTCCTGATATTTTAAATTAAAATCTCCAATTAAGGTGGTTGGGTTTGAAGTTGTAGCTAACCTTGAATTATTACTATTATTATTATTATTATTATTATTATTATTATTATTATTATTATTATTATTATTATTATTATTATTATTATTATTATTATTATTATTATTATTATTATTATTATTATTATTATTATTATTATTATTATTATTATTATTATTATTATTATTATTATTATTATTATTATTATTATTATTATTATTATTATTATTATTATTATTATTATTATTATTATTATTATTATTATTATTATTATTATTATTATTATTATTATTATTATTATTATTATTATTATTATTATTATTATTATTATTATTATTATTATTATTATTATTATTATTATTATTATTATTATTATTATTATTATTATTATTATTATTATTATTATTATTATTATTATTATTATTATTATTATTATTATTATTATTATTATTATTATAATAATAATAATAAGATTTAGTGCTTGGTGTCAGTCAAATAATATGACAGTTAATTTTGATAAATGTTCCTTTATGTCTTATTCCAAAAAATCTGAAGTTTTACAGTTTTATTATTATATCAATTCTCATAAAATTATTTCAGTTAAATGCCAAAAAGATCTTGGAATTATGTTTTCTTGTAATGGATCTTTTATTCCTCATCTTGAAATGATTGTTGGTAAAGCTTTTAAGTTTATGGGTGCCATTCTTAGACATGGTTATCAGTTCAGTAATGATACTAAATGGAAATTGTTTTTTTCATTGGTTCTTCCTATTATTGAATATGGTTCAATAATTTGGAACCCTAGTTCTTTGCAAGGATGTAACTTGTTGCAGTCTATTTCAAAGAAGTTTTTCAAATATGTTTCTTGGAAGGGTAAAATGATTAATCTTTCATCTAGACGAAAGTATAGGGATTTGAAATATTTTTATAAAATTGTTAATAAACAGGTTATTTTATCAGATATAGTTTCAACTATCTCAGTTAGGTCTTTGAGTTATGATACTAGGTCTACTTGTGTATATCAGATTCAAACATGCCGTTCTAATATTCTTAAATTTTTTCCTTTATTTAGGTTACCCTCTTTATATAATCAAATTGGGAGTAACCTTAATCTGTGTGACATTGATTATAAGAAATTTTGTAATCTTGTTAAACTGAAATGTGAAGTTTGATTTTGTCTTTTAAATTTTACTTTATTATGTATACATTTATATTTTCATTTTATGTTATATGTTTTATTTTCACTTTTATTGTATGTGCAAGCTGTAATTGGCTTTATGCTGTTGTTTAGCACTTAAATAAATGAATTGAATTGAATTATTATTATTATTATTATTATTATTATTATTATTATTATTATTATTATTATTATTATTATTATTATTACGTTTCAATAAAGGCTTTATTGATCTCAATGGTTTACATAAGTTTACATCTAGAAAAATTTGAAATTTAACATACAATGAATAATATTAGGGTAAACACATATAAATGAATTTAGTGGTTACACTTTGTGGTTAATGGACTATAACAATATAAAAATTAAAAAAGCAAAAATAATCAGAGTTCTAACGTTTGAAAAGCTTATTTAGTTTTGTCCGCATGTCACTTTGAATGTTAGTTGTATGATAGTTTTTCTTTGCAGCATTCACAGCATTGATGGTTGTTTTAACAATGACCATGTTGCTGCATATAAGTGGGGGTTGGTTATTATTTTATCTCTATTTCGAATGTGTAGCAGTTTGTTGCTAAATGTAGCTGGGTGTTGTCTGGTGTTATTGCCAATTAAAAAGTATATCGGGTGCACCAATACGCATATAGAACGAATGTGGCTGCCCTAATGTGCTAGGTATTGATCTTCCCTGAAAAGCATCTATTATGTGATTAATGATTGTACCCGGTTTTCTGTAGGTGTTACCCATCATCTGTCATGTTTGGTTAAGTGCTACACATTGATAAATAAAGTGGCCCAGTGTCTCTTCTGCTCAATCGCAGAGTCCACAGAAGGGGTCAATAGATATATACATTCTTTTATGATAAAGAAAGTGGGTTGTTGGCAAGGCAATGAGATTGATTTTCATGATAAAATCAAAGTATTTGGGCTCTAGAGCCCATTTTTTATATTCCTTGAGTAGTCTCTTGTTGTTCATTCCTATCATAGGTTGTATCACATTAGTATCTGCTTCTCTGTTTATTAAACCATAAATATCTCAGTATGAATACTTATGCAAATACTGTTCCTGGAATCTTGTCTGTGGTATATAATGTTGGTGAAAAAGGAACCTTTTGGAGGTGGTCTATCTGTTGGAGTAACTTCTAGCAAGTGGTTAATTTTGGGGTATTTGGCAAGTATTGTGATTATTGAGTTCCTTAACTTCTGTATATGAAAAACATTGATGTTGTGCAAGCCAAGTCCATTTTTTATTAGAGGTTGGCTAAGTTTTTTTGTGGAAATTGCTACTGTTTTTCTGGCCCAAAGTAGTTTATTATATATGGTTTTAATTTTTGAAATGAACCCCTTTGAGAATGAAATAACCGGTACATAGTGAGTTATTTTGGTTG